>VHKM01000049.1:600000-780000 GCA_007210695.1 Neogobius melanostomus
CAGCAAAAAGATCCCAGGTTTGATCCCCAGCCGGACGGGACCTTTTTGTGTAGAGTTTGCATGTTCTCCCTGTGCCCTGCGTAGGTTTCCCACATGTACTCGTGTTTCCCCTACCACGAAAAACATGTACATTAGGCTAGTGTGTGTATGTGAGAGTGAGTGGTTGCTGGTATGAGCAGTCCTTTTCTCCCTTACCTTTCCTACTTAGCTGGTGGGTTAGTTTAAGTATTAGTATGTTTTCTGTTTTCAGAAACAGAAGTACCCGGAGTAAAGCATCCAAGAGAGAACATGCAAACTCCACATAAAGACTCGATGATCAAACTCTGAGCCTTCTTGCTTTCAGATGAGAGTTCTAGCTTTTCAACCACTGTGCAGCCAGGAACAACATCTGGCAGAAAATTGCTAAATGTTTGAACGAGTGAATCAGGGGAAAGCAGCGTCAGGCATGGGGACCAAATCCAGTACCTCCACATATGCACACAACAGCCTGTTAAAATACTCCAAAAGATACAGAACATCTTCTCAATTTCTGTAAAAAATTTCCGAGGACTCCCTGTTCACTCTAAGTGGGGAACAACATTACCTTTTATACAAAGCAAAGTCTGAATTTGGACCAACGGGAAGAAGGCTCAAACCCCCATCTTTGGTCTAGGACTCGAAGGCAGATTTTAGGCTGTTACATACTTGAATTAGACAAACATGACTGATTTGTTTTTTCCGTTAAAGTCAACTAATGGATAATAAGACGTTCACAAAACAATCTTTATTGAGTTTAACACATTTCTGCCCGAAATTAACATAGGAATCTGCTTACTTGGCCGGGCACAAGGCTATTTTGAGAGGTATGAGAGGGGCTTATGTTTGACACAATGTGGCCGTGCAGAGAGTAGATTTGAGGTTCTCCTGGATTGGTGGCTAGAAGTACAATCATAACAGAAATCCCCTGTACAAAGGAAGAGGTGAAAAGGCACTTCTTTAACCAGATGCCCCACTCAGCAGAGAGAGGATTAAAACGCGCTAGTGCTTATCTGGCATAAAGACTTGGACCTGGAAACTCGGCAGGTTCCTTCAAAAACATGGCATGAAGGTCAGTCTTTCATTAGACGCCTTTTGTGTGCAAATGAGAATGCGGCAGGAGTTGTACTTTCTCTGTTCCTCAGCACAGTTCAACTCTTCAGATCCAAATAAGAGTGTTACAATTGATTTTATTTTGAAGTAAGGAGTGTCAGGAAAGTTGGACATCAATAGAAGAACATGTAATGCAATCTAGTACTTAAAATGAAAAGGTTTGGACTTAACTATTAAAAAAAAGCAAACAGCCAGCTTGCTCAAGACTTGATGCATTGACTGTGACGCTCACCCGATGTAGAGATGAGTGATGATGTCACAGTTAGTTAAGACCTTTTTTTCGTTTAAACTAATAGATCTTAAAGGTCCTATATAATAGTTTATTCAGGATTTTATATCGACATATCACCTCTTAGCCTTGCGTGTATCTTACAATAATTCATGTGTCTACAGTAGATAATATCCGTATGTTTCATGATATTATACAATACAGCTCTACTAAAGGAGTATCTTTCCAAACTGGCTGAATAAGGAACAATCATAATGTTGCACACTGTACAGCAAGAATACATAACCGTTAATCCTCACAGCGTTATAACTTTGTACTTCAAATAGAGACAGGTGACAACTTGAAGTAGAGCTTCAGCACATTTAATGTGCACATAAAGAGAGTCCATGCATCACACAGGTGCACTGCATGGTACATTTGAGCCTTTAAACCCGGGTTGGCAAGAGGACAATTCTCAATTCAAACACACAGTTACTGCAGCAGCTATAAAAGATGTGCACATGGGTGTATAGTAACAAATACCCTTAGCTTGAGGGTGATGTTATATTGTTTTTTTATCTGTAAAAATAAACTGAACTTAAAATGGCAAATCATAATCGAGCCTTGAAACATCCTTTGGGGTATCTTAGCATTTATATTGTACAATTTGAAAAAAATTTCTATGTAAGGACAAGAGAGTGAGATACATCGTGGATTTTGCTGTGCTTTCATGATGAACTCATGTCGAGTGCAGAAGTGCACAGAACGTCAGAATCTGATATTGGATCAAGAGACTTAAAACATGAGGACACTTTCATCTTTTTCAGTAGATGTTTAACTGGCCAATTAGCTACTATAGAGTTCAAGAGTTAGTTCCTGCTTAGGAAGTCAAAATATATAGGCATTTAGATGTAGGATCTCAGTTGAGATTTCCTATATTGCCTTTTGATGTTTACAGAGTATGTATGGATTTTCTATGTAACTGTTCTTACTGAATTACAGCCAAGGTACAAAGGAACAGAATTTTTATTAGTTATTATTTGTAAATTGATTTTCCTGCATATTACTCCATAGGTCCAGGAGCGACATGATTTATGAGCAGCAACTTTTGGTATGGAGGAAAAAATAGGTACTGTTAAATTTGTAGAAGAGCTTTTCTTCTGTGGTGGGGTCCCTGGCTTTGTGACAGTTGCGCATTGCTTTAATGTATTTTATGTTTTAATCTTTATTCCTCCGTAAAAAGGTTGGTGCTTTTCAAACACCTTAAGCACCCGTCTATGTTGTGTACACTGTGTTTAAAATTACAATAAAATTACAATACATAAAAAAAAGCTTCTCATGAAGTTTTCCAAACGTTTTCATGTACCTCCAAGACCAAGTTTAAATGAATGTGTGAACTCATGTACTCCAGCTCTAAATGAGAACAAGCTCTAACTATAATGCAGAACTAAAACATTAATGCTAACGCAGTGTATGTATCATGCCACAGTTTTGGGGTGTTTCCACTGGCAGGCCATACCCAGCCCAGTGCCTGGTCACAACCTGGTCTGGCGTGCGTCTCCACTGCCCAGGCCAGGAGTAATCCGGGCTGACCAGGCATAAGTTTTGGGACCCAACTTCTGGCAATGGCCAAAACGCGCTGAACCGAGTCTAACGTGATGTGAACAGACTGCTGGCATCTGATTGGTAAACGAGAGAGAGCAGCCCTCACTTTTAACATGCAGGTCATACGGATTCAATATTTCACAACATCATAGCGCTGTTGAAAAAGGAGATTTTTCCAATGATAGCATTTAGCCGCTGTTAGCACAACTTTAGCTGGTGTTATCCCCAATAACGGGTTCTACCTTGCAATAGCATAATAATTAATAAAGATAGTAAGCCCTAAAGGTATAAAAAATAATAATGAATACAGATTATGTCAATTATTTTGTAGCTGCAAAAACACTAAAGCAAACCATAGAATTAGGACTCCCTGTGTGTCCAAATATCATCTCTAATTGCGGCCTTGAACAAGTTTACAAAGACGAGGGCATGTCAGAGTGGCCGGTCTTTCAAAATCATACATGACGTGTTCAGGCCTAATAAACCCTTCTCTCCTCTCTTCAAAACACTTCAAAGCCATCAGGTCCTTGGATTAGCATTAGTATTCTGCGCACTTGTACAATCGCCTGCAAGCAAGGCTTTATAGTCAAAATGTAGGCACATCAATCTTTCAGTCACAGCCCGTGTGACACAAATAGGTAGGAAAATTTGTTTTATTTATAAACAATTTAAAATCATTGGTGGTAACGCGGGCAGTGTACAGCCAGCCAAATTTCTTTTTTAAATCTATATCTAATTTCTAAACCGTTTAGGCTCTTATTTCCTTTCTATATTTATGATCTGGGGCTTGGAAATTGTAGTAGAGGCAGCGTGGGAGTGAATCTTAAGCAATAAAGCTTATTTTTACACTTACACAAAGTTAGTCCAGTAGCTGCACTTTTGAGATTATTAAACAGTAACACATTGTAAGGCCTTTCCAGTAATTTCCCCTAAAATGTTTTTGTATTCTTGTAGCTGGATAAGTTAATTTCCGGTTGTTTATTAAATGTAATCCTCAAATTAGTCTTGTTGAGCTTCAAAAACCTTCTATCTGCCAAAATGTCTTCATTTGTCGTTAAGTGAACCAAAGCTTTGTCTCACAGTATGCTTTTGTCTCAATTGTCCGTCCAGTGAAAGATTTCTTCCGGAGTGAAAATCCACTTTACGTGTTCCTGTTTGCTCCTAAATAGCAGATTAGCCCCAGAGGCTTAAACAGGCAGCTGATGGTGAGTATTGGAACAAGGCTCCTACAGGGACGTTATTTCTGTCTGTATCCGCTCCTTTGTGCTCCAGTGTGAATCACCAGAAAGAGAGCGGTCCTACACTAAAGGTCAGTGATGCTCACGTTATCACAGCAAATACACGTGCGCCACTGGAGGATGAAATGGTACTCCTTTTATATAAATCATTCTTATTTTATAGGAGAGAAAAGATAGTATAGTTACCAAGTTTATTTTCAACATGGTTTTCAACATGATTTTTTTCTTTATGAGTTGTTATTTGCATAATTATGTGGCTGTTTTACACCAGCCCCTCTAAACTAAAGCATTGATAAATTGATAAATTTGAAAAGTGCCCTGTATCACAAAGCGGCAGCCTCACAGGGCTTCACAAGAATACTTTATTTGATCAACAGTTTGATAATTAAACAATAAAAATACATCAGTCGTCAGATGGGTAATTGTCTCGTGGGTGTCCCCTATCCTTCCCCTCTGGGCAGGAAACATACTTGGCTGGCTGAATATTTAGATAAAGTATCAGATTTGTTATATTGAATAAAAAAGGCAGAGTTATTTTTCCAAATAATGGCTGAGTTTGTTGTGATTATTCAGCAGTAGGTTTAAAAGGGTCGAGATATTACCCTTAAACCTCTATTGCGATTCATTAGGATGCTTGAGCTCTGACTTCGGTCAATGACCGCCTCAGGGCCAGTTCCCCATTTGAACTCACTTCAGCAGTTTAACTTTCACTATTGTTTGTTGTGTAAACAGTTTTCAGTGCCCCTGGGTTATTCAAGTGCAAAGCCTGTTTCATCTTTGACATGTGTTGCCGTAATTGTCTGACTTTTTTGAAGCTTTTCAACATCAATTTTTTCCATTACAAAGCCTGATGATATCTCGTCATTCCTTCCGCACCAATTTCATGTCCTGTACTCCTCATAGATCTCCCATCGCATGGGCGTCTTTTATACAAGAAATGCACCACCTAAAATGAGAAGTCGGGAGTCGTGCAATGTGTCTTGTGAAAGCCAAAAGCAAATATACAGGCAGCATTAGGGGCCTGCTGGGGTTGGCGAGAAAATTGGCCATTTGTCTGTCATATCGCAGTCCGCTCTGCTATTACCTGTACAAGCTAAAACAGCAATGACTTTCTGACGTATGATCGAGGGGTGACATGCAGCAACACATTGATATTCTGCGCTCGATATTTGAAAAGTGAAATGACATGATTGGCAGTTGTTGGATTGTATCAATATGGATATTTTACGTTGCACCTTTGGTGGATCTTGTAAGTATACTAACCTAAAAATATTAGCGCAGTTCTCACTGATTTCAATCTTTACGGTGTTGACCAACAGTACCGTATTTTCCGGACTAAAAGTCGCTCCGGAGTATAAGACGTACAAGCCAAAAAATGCGTAATGAAGAAGAAAAAACATAGATAAGTCGCTCCGGAGTAAGACGCACTAGTCAAACATTGCCTAATGAAAAAACAACAACCGGGTGAATAGGCGTACGCGGTATGCTAACGTAACATATTGATAGCCCGTGATTAGCTTTTTTTTGTTTACATCATTGTAGTAACCTCCGCTTCTCACTCACTCCAAACTTTCTTTCTGCTGCTCGATTAACCTGCAGTGCCCTCTAGTGGCATGTGAAATTATATATTTGGATTAAAAAAAGGAAAAAAAACACACACACATATTAGTCGCTCCGGAGTATAAGCCGAACTATTAAAAAAAAGTGCGACTTATAAAATAGGGTATATGCAGGATTGAAACAAGTTGTCAATGACACGGTTAAGGCGACGTAAAAAACGCTTTCACTTGGAAAATGCTGTGAAAATTGCTGATGTCTCATATTAGGTTTTGTCTATTTGCTTATTGTTTTGGTCGTTTCTTTAGATTTCTGTTTTTACTGGGTTTTAGTCAATTTAGTGTGTGTTAAGTTTGTCCATTCTTACTGGGATTTATTCCTGTACTTTTGCATGACATGTGGAAGGACTTTAGAGCAATTATACTATCTGCTTTTTGATTGTGCTATGTAAATACATTTGACTTTGACCTTGATTGCTTTTGTTTTTTAGCACCATTTTTCTTTTCTTTTGAAAGAAACTGACCAGAGCAGATCAGGAAAACAACTGCTTGTTCTTTCTATTATACTACTTGGTCAAACACTTACAACTTACGTACTTACAAAGTCTTATGCTTTTCTGCTATAAAGACCAACATGTCCAAACATTGCTTGCTGTCTAATACAGTGCATCCTTCCAACTAAAGTGTCTAAGTAGAGCTATAATCTGGTTCAGTCACTCCACCTATCTGTGGTCTTATTTTTTTTAATCCTCATCCATGTATTATCAATGTTCTTTCTCCTCTTCGGACTCTAGATAATTCAGTTTATAAAATTGCACTTCACAACAGGCTTTTCTGCTCCGTCCCCCACGGACTTTAATTCTTTAAGACCAGTACTTCTCGCTGGCTGCTCTGTTCTCTCTTACCTCCAGAGATTATAAAGCCAATGACATATTCAAAAATCCCTGAACTCATTCCTTCGGCTCCACAGTTCTCGAGTCCTCCGCACAGAAGGGGAGCTCATGCAGAAAGGATTTGCTCTATGCGAGTATTGTACCTGCTGTAAATGATAGATTTAGAAAGTGCCGGGGAAATGGCGGAAAAATAATAATCTCCTAGACGTGCAGACATGACGAGTGAATAGACACAAAGGAGAGAGCCAAGCACTCAGAAAATTGGATTGTGAAGAGGGCCTTGTCTCAGTCTGAACGGCCAGTCGGAGGCGTTAGCGTAGCCGACTTTCATTAGCCCCGTCATTTGGCAGCGCTGAACCGTGAAGATGCTTAAGTGATATTGTGTTAACCTCCTGTTTTACATCTGCACTGGAGATTAAATGTAATTAGGTGGCTTTTGTGCTCGCCTCCCATAGTCTTCTGGGCAACTGACAAAGGCTTCATTTATAGACTGTCGATACTATTGTTTCCGATCTCTCTGAGGATTGATCAAGGACATATAGGTTGCACAAGGGCAAAGTAGTTTTCTCATGGCAAGAAGGTCCGGAATCGAATGCCTGCCCCCTGTGCTGTGTGCTTGAACAGAACGAAGGCTGGAGGTGAGCCAATGTGGGGAAAACAATGTGATAGTAATTTTATACTTAATTTGACATTGCTGTTTTCAAAGCATCACTACTCTCCCTGTGCAATACAGACAAAGCGATCACTGACATCCAAAAACTTTAGGCAAGACAGGGATAATGATGGAGCGGGTCGTCTCATAATCAGAAGGTTGGGGGGGTTCGAATGCCAGCTCCTGCAGGTGCCCACTGTCATTGTGTCCTTGGGCAAGACACTTCACCCACCTTGCCTCCAGTGTATGTGTACATTGGTGTATGAATGAGAGTGTGAGAGGGTGACTGGTTCCTTGCTGTAACATCTCTCCTTTCAGAGCGCATCTTAGGCAATAGTGTGTATAATGCCCTGTTTTTTGTTTGTTTTTTATTTAAAATTTCAACAAAACAATAAAGGTACATAAATGAATATAACAAAGATCAACTTAAAATTAATTTACAGATAAAGGCCAGTTGTCCATAAACAGGTCAGTTTTCATTTGCAATCTTGCTGTTATTTGCTCCATGTGATGTACTACTTTAATTTTTCCATTGGGTAATGGTGGGGGCTGAGGGTTGAGCCAAACCAAATCATTTTCTTTGCAATTAAGAGTAGTATTTTTAATTGGGAAACGTTACAGTTTGATCTGAGATTGCTAGGGAATATTCAATATTATGACTTTTGGTCCAATGGAATTTCAACACCTAAACAATTTTTGATTTCAATTTGTATGTCTTTCCAATACATATTAATATGGACACAATCCCAAAATACATTAGTGTGGTCTCCATAACGCACTGCTTTAAGCATTCTCCTGTGTCTGACACATAATTGGATATCTCAAATCTAAAGCAGTAAAACTGTGAAGTGAGTGCTACACTGGGTCAGGTGTGTGCTTGCATTTCAGGAACTCTTCAAAGCGTTAAACTTACAATGAATAGCTGGCCCTTAATAACTGCATCACGGGCAAGGTTACAGAGCCGAGGCACTCTGAGGTTATTAGTAAAAGTCCTTTACAACAAAATGAGATGCCGACGTGTTTCGACTGAAGATGGTCTTCAAGATATCCCCTGGTATGATCTGACGCAGACCACCTCCAGTCAAAACATGTTGGTGTCTTATTACTGTATGATATAAGGCAAATTTATAGGAGTTTATGGCTTTCTTGAACAAGCTCATTACAGTGGGCACTGTTGGTAACCATCCATGTGGCTAACATGAACGACTATGGAAGCCTGGTGACAATTTTCTTCCCAGCCTTACTTGGCTCAAGATCTGGAGATGATTCCCTGGGAGGTGCACTGCAGTTGCCCAGTGCTCCTGGCAGGTTTGCCTGAACAGCACTGAAAGATGGATCAAATGCACAGAACACGTTTCTCCAAGGGTATAGTAAAAAAGTACCGTTCCTTTACCTAACATACCCCCTGCTTTGACTTTCACTACAACCTCTCATGTTGTGTGCTTGGTAGCTGTCTTAGCAATTTACAATCTGTGCAGTATATATTTGATTCAACCCTTAACATTAGGCCCAAATCTTTAAACTACTGAGGCGTTCACAGCAGTTTAGTGTTTCTTATTCTCTCCGTCTAATTGCCTTGTTGTGGGGCATGTTTTGTTTTGATAATGCTGGCTCTGACTCAGTGGAATTGTGAACAAATCGCTTGTTTACGGCTCATTTAACAGAACTGATCCTGTCATTTATCAGTCTCTACTACAATCACTGTTTCATTGTTGTGCATCATTGGCCGAAAATGTGTTGAGTCATCAAAATCTGTCTAATTTGAAACATTTCTAGATGTGACACTTATTGTGGTTATCTAATACCATGCATTAGTCTTACATAAGATCAAGATATTTATTTCTACTATTGTCTGGAAGAAATCTAAAAACACCATATCAGTGCTTGGTTCATAAAGGTGACGATACTAAATATATATCTGAACAAAATCTTCTCATACCCAAGTTCATGTAGAGACGGGCACACACTGAAGCGGCAGACTTGTATACCGCTATATCTTGACCTTTAGAACTCAATTGATGAAGCGGCTTCTAAATGCGGTGGCCTTTTTCCTGAAACATTGACTGTGACAGCAGAAAGTATTTTTAAAAATAATATGGTCATAAAGGTCTACTTTAAAGGTGTGGTCGTGTCACATATCTCTAAAGATAACATCCTGGTATTGTTCTGTAATGGAAGACTTTGCAGTTACAGTATCTGTGTACAATATCAAAGTTATTCATTTCTCACAAAAATTTGTTTTGCATTTCTCATAATTTACATTTCATTACATAGACATAAAAACACAACACATGTTTTATCTTTAGATTGAGATAATTGCTTTTCTTTATTTCTCCCCAACAATAATGAAGTTATTCTCTTGTATTTGTTATATCTAATTTATAAAAAACTATAAACTGGATTAGTTTTAGAGAAAGTTCTGGAAAGGTTTTGTTAAATGTCCTTGCCTGTGTACGAGTATGTATCGACAGCTGTAACTTTAAAGTACCGGTAATGCAATTTGCACTTTAAAGCATGGTAATAGAATGCAAATCACACGGCAGTGATGTCTATGTAAGTGTGACTTACATAGACATCATTTAACACGTGTAGGTCATTCAAGTATAGCTGTACTTCCACACGAGCAATATTAATTATTTATTTGTGTGGCGTCATATAGAGAGCCAAGATTGCCTCCTGTGACCCAATATTATGCCAAGGCAAACTGTAATAAATGTCATTGTGGGACAGTAGAACGAGAGGTGTCCTTGGTGTGGCTGTGTGCGATGAAAATGATCTACCGTAATTACTCAACAGTAATATAGTTATATGGTTAACCATAACTCTGACCTTTACCCAATGAGGCTTTTAAATTACCAAGAAAACATTAGCCAGTATTGTCTTGGTTGTAATATGGAAAAAAAAATACATTCATCCTTCAGCATCCCACTTGCCTTTCTATTTAGTTTCTATTACAATATTTTATCATTATAAAATGTATTATTATAAAATAGGTAATAGGTAATATTGTAATTTTTTTTAGTGGTGGGGGAAACTGTAGTATCTGGAGAAAAACTACACAGACACGGGGAGAACATGCAAACTCCTCTCAGAGAAGGTCCTGGGAATTGAACCCAGGACCTTCTAGCTGTGAAGCACAAACGCTACCCTGCTGCAGCATGCTGATGTAATTTAGAATTACCAAGTCATCTAACTTGTGGGAAAACAAGGCAGACAGTAAGGAAACGTCTTGTCAAGCTTTCTCTTTTGAAGGGTACCACTATAAAATATCCACTTTAAATGTATTCACTTTTTTGTCGAAGTGGGGGCTTTGTTCTTTTGGCTGGGCAGGTTTGTGACAACTTTGTGTCCACACATATTATCTCCAGCCTTCTCGGCTCCTGCTCAAGAGTGTGTGTTGGTTATTAGTGTAATCTTGATTTATTACAGCGCACAGATGATGAGAGAAATATCCGCGTTATCTTTGCGGTGCTTGAGAGGAGATGGGATTGATCTGCTGCCGGGAAATGTCTGAAAGGTGTGGTGTATTTCTTATGATGAAACTGATTGATGTGAAGCGGGGCAAAGGTCAAGACGCAATGTGTTTTCTGTGTGTTCAGCAGAGAAGGGCCATATCAATCCAAATGTGTGGGTTAACAGCCGTGTCTTTGTGTAATAATTACACCTGAAGAAGTTTTGTATGTGAAAGACTTACTAATAAAGTTTTGTTGAATTGTTGTTGCTATTATGTAATTATACTGAAGCAATAGCGGCTGCTTAACAACTCAACCCCATATAAAATTATAATTTACAGATTATGCTTGGAAAGTTAACATTTATACTTGTATATATCCCTTTGTAATGGTCTGAAAATAGGGGAAATTGTGTGCAGAACCTTTTATTATGAGAAGCAGTGATAATAGCATCAGCAAAACCTGGAATTCTGCAAGTATTATATTTGTTATATCAGTGACTGCAACAAGCAATTTCTATTTCTATTCAAATTTTTAAACACACAAAACATTTCCATATAGATTCCAGACCTGCTGGGCCTTCGTGTGTGGAGTTTGTATGTTCCTTATCCTGTGACTACATAGGTTTCCTCTGTGTGCTCCGGTTTCCCTGAGGAAAAGTCAGCACCACGGCCAGAGCTCAAAGCACTATGCCATCACAAAAGAAACCGTGACTGTAATCCGTGAACAAACATGCCCACCCCCCACACATACCACTGTTAGTCCAAAAAACACAGCCTTGGGCCATAGGCAGCTGTATTTAGCTGATCTTGGGCCATTATTATGAATGCTCTGATTAGTGCACTCATAATGCTCGGTTAGCTTGACATCCACCTAGGCTTTGTTTATTGACCTGCAGGCTGTTTTTTATAAACGTGCAGTATTCATGTTTGACCTTGATAAAAACGTTCTGTTCTTGGGAAATAGGTCAGGTAGAGAATGTGTCCAGGCTCACTCAGGGGTCCTCTGCGTGACGACGGAGAGTGTCTTTAGGCAGGAGAGGCAGATGGACTGACCTGGCATGAGTACTGTAGCAGTAGTATAGACCTTTGAGGCAGGTTATAGTTCTTTATGCCCCAGTACTGCTCAGACTTGCACAGTTCAAACCTGCTCCTCAAGTTTGTGGACGACACAGTGGTGGGTTTCATCAGCAACAGATGAGACAAACTGCAGGAGTGAGGCGAGCGGCCAGGCCACAGAACAATCTCTCTCTGAATGTGGAGAAGACAAAGAAGAGGACCTTTAGCGAGTGCATGTCCAGCATGGTCCAATGACAATCAACGGTGCTGCTGTGGAGAGGATGACCTGCACCTTGACATGCACATCGCAGAGAATCTATCCTGGTTAGGGATGGGACGGTATGAGATTTCCACAGTATAATAACCTTGACAAAAAATGCCGCGATATCATGGTATACTGTGAAATTGCGTGTTTTATATTTAAAAAGTTAAAACAGGGTTTGCATTTAACAAACAGGGTTTGTTTATGGACATTTGTAATTGGTTATGACTTTACATGTTGCTACGGATCAATAAAGTGTACTAGTATGACTTATTATCCAAAATAACACTGTAAACAAAGTGATATTTTTACCTTAATCACTTTAGTGACAGACGGAGCATGTTCGGTGATGCTCTAATCACGGTTTGTTCGATGTCTGCCTAAAAACTTCCAAAGGCAGGCTTGCCATTATAATTTGCTGCTTGATTGCTTACTAAAGTAGTCTGTGCATTCAAAAACAAAAAAATCCTAATAGTATACAAAAAGTGTCGCATCAGGCGGTCAACAAACTTGAGTGCTTGTCTAGTAATTGACCGACTAGCAAACTGCATCAGGTAAAGGTTCCCACCTATGTCTAACCCTTATCCTGCAGTGACGCCTAGAGGGTAAAGAATAATCATGTTATCTGCCTATGCGATGCATCAGATTATTGTTTGGGGAAAATTTAGTGGAGTAGCGCGTAGGTTTGTTTACATCACGTAGTAGCTAGTAGCAATAGCCCTGGCGGCGTGTGACAGCGAGCGGAGTTTGGAGCTAAATGAAAAACAGTGCATCTTTGATGAGCATTTGGCAAAGGAAGGCTGAGCGTCTTCTGAAAAATAGCACGTAAAACAGTGTGCTCTGAAGCGCGTCTGATGAACGATGGACTGGATGATGAACAATCCAAACCACAGAGCTAACAGGTTAGCGTAACGCGAGATACAGAGCTAAAGCGCTAACAGTTGCTTCTCAGCCGCACTTGGCAGCTTTTAACAGATCCAAACTAAGTTTCATCTCAGCAGCAGCGTTCATGTTCACGGAGGACAGTGACTTTACTCTGCTGCTATGGGCCTTGTTCAACAGGCTGACGGCCGAGAGAGAGAGAGAGAGAGAGAGACGGAGGGACTGCGCCACGGGGTCAGGTGAGGAGCAGTGGAGGAGAAGGGGAGAGCGGGGGTTTGCACGGAGCGCAACTTTTTTTTTGCAAAAATGGCATATAAAACATGCATTTTTAATACCGTCAGAGAGGGAATCCTCACGGTAGTGATACCGTAGCATTTTAATACCGTGGTATACCTTGAAACCGGTTATCGTCCCATCCCTAGTCCTGGTCGATGAACACTACATCAGGAAAGGACCGCAGCGTGTCTATTTTCTCCACAAGCTGAGAAAAGCCAGAGTTTCGGACCCACCATCATGTAATTTTTATGTTTCATCTACAAAATCTTTTGTAAAGTTAGTTGACAAAGGAGGCCATTTACCAAATGTTTCCCAAGTGCAAAAGTGGCGTAGCAGCACAGTAAATGTGTTACAAATGTTGTTAATCTAAAGCTGTTAGTAAGGTACCTGTCCCAGGTACCTTTGTTTCTTTGGATGTTAAATGTGTATGGTGTTAAGTTGTATCATGGAAGTGGCTGTAATACAAACTTGTTTCCTGTTGTCTCTTTTGTTCAATTATACTTTTTTTTTATTAGTCAATGAAAATGTCAATGTTGTGCTTTAGCTCTAAGTATTTTAAAATAGCAATTGTTTTAATCAAATACTATATATTTAGTTTTTATGTTTATAGACAAAAAATATTACTTTGGCATGAGGATGCTTTCACCTTATTTATTAAAGGAATAGGCCACCGTTTTTACATACTGAGATATGTTCTTACCTTAGCTTAGACGAGTTGATGCTTACCTGTCTGGTCTTTGTGGGAAAGGCTAACAACATTTGCGTGACTGAGCGCACGCACAAAGACCAGACAAGTAAGCATCAACTCGTCTAAGGTAAGAACATATCTCAGTTTGTAAAAACGGTGGCCTATTCCTTTAAAGGTAAATAGGTCATGTGTCTCTGAATATGCCCCCTCTTGCAGTATAGTCCACTATTCAAAAGCCACTCTCACCTAGGGATGTCAGATTAACCGGTTTTACGATTACCACGATTATAAAAGGACGCGGTAGGTTATCCGTAAGAATTTCAGAAGCCACGGTTTACCGCGGACATTTTTCACGCTGACGCACGAGCCGCTGCACGCCATAAACAGCGCATAAACTCACCGATAATTGAGCAAGGCAGAAGGACGCTCTCCTCCAGTGTTGTATCCACCCAAAAACTATTGAAGTCAGCAGAGTGGGACCTCTTTAGGATCCAAAAGATGACCAAGCCAAGACGACGTTATTGTCGATGGAACATCCGTTATGCAAACCCTGTCGTCAGGAAGTTGCAGCAAAAGGCGCTGATATCGGCTACGTCGAATATAAACAACATCTTGGAGATAATCCGTCGCTGTGAATGTCCAGGTCAAGGTAACGAACAGCATAATTCCCAAAAAGTTGTCCAAATGTTCGGAATAGCCGCCACAACTGGCTCAGGATGTAAACAAAAAGCTAACGCGCTCCGCTCTGCTTCAGCGAGGAAAGTGAAACCGCGCACATGTGGAAATCAGCTGTTCAAAAGAGTCTCCTTAGTAATTTTGTAAACACGTTTCATTCTCTGTTCATCAAAACATCTGACAAATAATTAAGCAACAGCATAACTTTTGAGAACATAAAACCTAGCCTAGCCTGTGGCCTAATAATATATAGTAAAATAATTATGATAATGGTCATTATAAAGAAGTAAAGCTGACATTGTTTTGTATTATTCAATGTAGGCCTATTTAGTTTAATGCAACACAATCTTAAAGCATTTTTCAATTTTAGAAACAGTGAATGTTTACAAGTATTAAAAGGTTTTTAAAGACAAAACCTAAAAATATCAGTTCTATCCTTTCATTCGGTCAATAATCGTGAATAATCGTAAAATCGCAATATTTTCTCTCACAATAATCGTGACTCAAAAAATTGAAATCGTGACACCCCTACTCTCACCCCATTGAAGTGCTGTTGAAAGCATGATACCTGTGACTAGTCTGATTATGTCCTCCAACCCTGACCGCGCAGCCCATGTACCAGCACTGCAGTTCCTTTAGAGTGGACATGACCGACTCAATCACCCAGAGAAGCGCTGTGTCCAACAGGCACAGTCACAGAGACAAGAGTGCGGGATATGAGGCCAAATGGAGCGTCCGAAATGCCTAATTAAGTATTATTATGCCACACAACGGGAGGTACCTGAGAAATAATTGGCCGCGACGGCAGCTAAATGTTCCAATCTGGAGGTGAAGCCAAAAGTGCCGGAAAAGGTCACATGCCATTATCCGATTTGCTGATCCTTGTTAGAGCCGTGTGCCGTCAGTAAGCCCCCCCCCCCCCGTTAATTCACTGCTAAAATATTTCCATCATCAAAAGCTCTCATCTTTATGACTGAAAGCAGTGCGTTTTTTGGTGTGAATGTGGCTTTGTCTGCGAGTTCTTCATCTTTCTTTGAACCGCAAAGGTGTACGGGTGCATTGTTATGCTAATATCAATCATCTATAATTAGTCTTTTGAATTTCAGTCTTTGTAAAGATTGATGTGAAGAAATGTGTCATATAAATAGCAGTGTAGTTTGTTTTCACTGATCAGAAACCTTTTACCGTACCACGTGTCTTCTCTGAAGTAGTTAGAAAGTTGTAGTAGATAATAATTACACTTAAGAAAGTTTTCAGCAGTCATGTTTTTGTCATGAAACTTTCAGATTAGCTGTCATTGACAGGAAAACAAATAAAATAGTCTAAAATAGTCGGTCAGTTATCATGGACTTGTGGACTGGTGTGAGCGCAACCACCTGTGCTTGAACACCAGTAAGAAGAAGGAGATGGTGATTCACAGCTGAATATCCAGGGGGAGGACATTGAGGAGGTGGACAATTTCAAGTATAAGGGTGATCACCTCAACAATAAACTGGACTGGTTTTCTGTACAAAAGGGCCAAAGTCGCCTGCACCTTCTGAGGAGACTGAGGTCCTTCGGAGTGAGCAGGCCTCTGCTCAGGACTTTTTATAACTCTGTGGTAACCTCTGCTATCCACTACGCTGCCGTGTGCTGGGTCCCGGGCAGCACAGAGCGGGACAAGAACAGACTGAACAAGCTGGTCAGGAGGGTCAGCTCCGTCCTGGGCTGCCCCATGGACTCTGTGGAGGAGATGAGAGACAGGAGGGTATTAGCCAAGTTCACCTCCATCATGGACAACACCTCCCACCCACTGCACGGGACTGTAGAGGAGCTGAGCAGCTCTTTCAGGAAGATTGAGAAACCCTCAGTGCAAGAAGGAGCGCTGCCGCAAGGCCTTCATCGCCACTGCTGTCAGACTGTACAACAAGACTGTAAAGGTACATGTGCAATAACCCCTTTGCAAAACTACGTGCAATAATCTCTGTATCTACGTCACTTGACCATGACTGTAAACCTGCACTGCTAATACTGACATTTTTGATTATAGTCTGTTTATTTATTTTTTACTGTTTATACTTTTTGCCCCCTTAAAGTTTTGATAGTCATTGTTGTCCATTTACTATTTAATTGGTTGCACATTTCCTGTCTATTCTCCACACCCAGAGTGTTTCTGTGAGCTGAATGTAACATGTGAATTTCTCTATTGTGAGATCAAAAGGGTTATCTTATCTGATCTTATCCTAAACGTAACCTCTTAACCAAGCCTTAACCAAGTGCAGTCCAGCTTTATCCAAATCTAAAAGGCCAGTGCAACACCTCCAAACTAATTTAAATAGATATTTTTCCTCACATTGTTGTCACTTTCTCATTGCTTTTTTGTCACTTTTTTTGGTCACTTTTCCATCACTTTTCTGCTGCTCTTTTGTGGCTTTTCTGTTGCGTTTTCGACACTTTTTCCATCGCTTTTTTGTCAAGTTTTGTCACTCTTTTGTTGCTATTTTGACACGTTTTTAAAAAAGCTTTAGATCTGAAGCCAAACTGGAGAAAATGTGTTTAATTCAGGCGGGTGTTAAGAGATTAAAGTGCCCATATGGAGCCACATATTGAGAAACACTGTCTCTTTCACACCTTATGACTTTACAGCTGATGTTGGTCAATGATATGCTCGGGCCTGTGTGTGCATTTACATTCTTGTCTCCTGGGAGCTCAGAGCGACACGAGTGATATTACCGCACCATTATATCACAGTAAATGATGCTGGATGTTCGAACAAAGACAATACAGGAATGTGCTGTTTGCTATTCATTGCCTTTTGAATGGTGATGATTATCTCTTTGTAAATTTCAATGAGAATTATTGTTTTATGTTTTATTATTCAAATGTGTGCAGGGAGTGATTCCAGGCGCGAGGGGATGATAAACCCGAATGTTCTCCATTCAATTTGTTCAAAGCCGTTTCTCTCTTGTTTTCAATGCACACTTTGAGGCACTCGGGGGTTTGTTTTATATACACTCAACAAAAATATAAACGCAACACCTTTGTTTCTGCTCCCATTTTTCATGAGATGGACTTAAAGATCTAAAATTCATTCCAGATACACAATATTACCATTTCTCTCAAACATTGTTCACAAATCAGTCTAAATGTGTGATAGTGAGCACTTCTGCTTTGCTGAGATAATCCATCCCACATCACGGGTGTGCCACATCAAGATGCTGATCTGACATCATGATTAGTGCACAGGTGTACCTTATACTGCCCACAATAAAAGGCCACCCTGAAATGTGCAGTTTTTTGCTTTATTGGGGGTCTGGGGACTCAGAACCAGTCAGTATCTGGTGTGACCACCATTTGCCTCATGCAGTGCAACACATCTTCTTCGCATAGAGTTTATCAGATTGTCAATTGTGGCCTGTGGAATGTTGGTCCACTCCTCTTCAATGGCTGTGCGAAGTTGCTGGATATTAGTGGGAACTGGTACACGCTGTCGTATTCGCCGGTCAAGCACATCCCAAACATGCTCAATGGGTGACATGTCCGGTGAGTATGCTGGCCATGCAAGAACTGGGACATTTTCAGCTTCCAAGAATTGTGTACAGATCCTTGCAACATGGGGCCGTGCATTATCTTGCTGAAACATGAGGTGATGTTCATGGATGTATGGCACAACAATGGGCCTCAGGATCTCATCACGGTATCTCTGTGCATTCAAAATGCCATCAATAAAATGCACCTGTGTTCTTCGTCCATAACAGATGCCTGCCCATACCATAACCCCACCACCACCATGGGCCACTCGATCCACAACACTGACATCAGCAAAGCGCTCACCCACACGACGCCACACACGCTGTCTGCCATCTGCCCTGAACAATGTAAACCGAGATTCATCCGTGAAGAGAACACCTCTCCAACGTGCCAGACGCCATGTGAGCATTTGCCCACTCAAGTCTGTTACGGCGACGAGCTGGAGTCAGGTCAAGACCCCGATGAGGACGACGAGCAGTTGAGCTTCCCTGAGATGGTTTCTGACAGTTTGTGCAGAAATTGTTTGGTTATGCAAACCAATTGTTTCAGCAGCTGTCTGAGTGGCTGGTCTCAGACGATCTTGGAGGTGAACCTGCTGGATGTGGAGGTCCTGGGCTGGTGTGGTTACACGTGGTCTGTGGTTGTGAGCCGGTTGGATGTACTGCCATATTCTCTGAAACGCCTTTGGAACGGCTTATGGTGGAGAAATGAACATTCAATGCACGAGCACCAGATCTGGTTGACATTCTGCTGTCAGCATGCCAAGTGCACGCTCCCTCAATGCTTGTGGCATCTGTGGCATTTTGCTGTGAGACAAAACTGCACATTTCAGGGTGGCCTTTTATTGTGGGCAGTATAAGGTACACCTGTGCACTAATCATGATGTCAGATCAGCATCTTGATGTGGCACACCTGTGAGGTGGGATGGATTATCTCAGCAAAGCAGAAGTGCTCACTATCACACATTTAGACTGATTTGTGAACAATGTTTGAGAGAAATGGTAATATTGTGTATCTGGAATGAATTTTAGATCTTTAAGTCCATCTCATGAAAAATGGGAGCAGAAACAAAGGTGTTGCGTTTATATTTTTGTTGAGTGTAGAATCTAGACATGTTTAGGCTGTACCAATAGGAGGTCTTTTGTTGGCTCAAACCCCCAATAGGCACAGCACTGTCATCTTACTGAGTTTGACTGTGCAGAAATGACTGATAAAATACAGTGGCTTGCCTGCTCTCTTTTCATCAAGCAACTTCTCAAGGCCATTGTTTGCACAAAAAGGAAAGAGGGCGAATACTTAAGCACATCCCACTTTTCAGTTTTTTAATTATATAAACAAATTAAAATCATGCATGAATTTCATTTCACTTCACAACTGTGTTTCACTTAGTGTGTGTCTTTCACATAAAGTTTCAGTTAAACATATTTATGTTAGTGGTTCATAGCATGGCAAAATGTCAGAAAGTTAAAGGAGGGCGGATACTTTTGCAAGCAACTGTACATGCATGTAAGATTTCATTCTTCTTGATCTAGTCTGTATCCCTGCATTTGTGGGGCGAAAAACATGTTCGAATCAGATACTGGTTTTACTTGTGTCCTCATATTATGCAGCTTAAGGTAAGTTCAGCTGTAGTTATCGTCCTTTTGTTACACCACTAAGGCACATCCTACAAACATTACCTTTTGTATCCTTTATATTGGATAAGGACCAACTGCAGGTATGGGACAGTCATTTTTTGCGTGTGGTTGTTTACTCAATTTATTTCTCTGACTATTTGCTCCACGCTTTGGAAATATGACTTGAACGTGAACAATTACTGTATGGTTACCTATATTTTTATCGTATTCTGTTCTTATACCCTCAGTTGTTAATTGACTTGCGTGTAGAGTTCTGCCAAAGTAATCAGATAAAAGTATTGCTGGCATTTTTCTCTGTGACCGATACAAATTAATCCACCATTACAGAAGAACACAATGTTATTTCATGGTGTGCTCTGATCTGAAAAGCCACAGTGATACCGTTAAAACAAAATATTATTGCCTTCTTTATCTGAGCTCAGCAGAACCAAATAAGCATCGACTTGATTTCATAAACTCCCTCTGTGCCGTTCAGTCTGTCAACATGATGCTGCAGCTTCTGACCGAGATACAGGACTAATATCTCTGGATTAATAAACAGAGGACAGACCAGATGGACGCTTCCTGGAACCGCAACCTTAACGTGATGGAGGGGTTTGAGCACCCAAATGATCCTGGGAGCTCCGTTGTCGGGGCTTTGTGCGCCTGGTAGGGTCTCCCATGGCAAACAGGTCCTAGGTGACGGGTCAGACAAAGAGCGGTTCTGAAGCCCCTTATGAGAGACCAACTGGCCCGGTTAGAACCATGAGGCGGTCCTTCTGTGGACCCACCACCTGCAGGAGGAGCCATAGGGCTGGTGGTGCAATGTGATTTCGGCAGCTCCAACAGCTGCCCCCACGACCCGGCAACGGACAAGTGGAAGAAAATGGATGGACAGACCAGATGGACTGTGTCAAAGCTCGCAGAATAGTGGAGAATATACTTTACTATCTCTCTTTTTCAAACACACATAATCACCTTGGTTGATTACTTGATAGCTTAAGGCATTTCAGGATGAATTAATCTGAAATGAGCACTGCATGAAACAAAGTTGCGTTATAAATCATTTGTATCAATTTCATAAACTTGCAGGCGAGTTTTCTAGCATTTCTGTGACAGTGACCCTGAAAAGTGGGTCACTGTCGCCAAGTTGTGAAACGTAGCTTTAAACTCATCCCTGTGAAGATTTGTTTGGTAAGTTAAGACGAGTTGGGACCACAACTAACATTTTCATTTAGTGGTTTCCTCTTTCTTTGTTATCAAAAACTATTGGGCCTGTAAGTTCCTCGTCGAGCTTTAATAGGCAAGGCAAGGCAGATTTTAATGTAGAGTGCAATTCGTACACAAAGTAATTTAAAGCCACTCCGCGTAACATTTTACCCAATAAATAATATTGAAATACAAGCATTTATGTTATTACAGATATTTTCATCATTGAAAAATACCTCATAAATGTACAAACAAACATGACCTTTGCTGTGAACGGCTCACCTCATGACTGTAAACTTTACCGGGAGTGGGTACGTCTCCAGCTCGTCTTCATGGAGATGTCAACTAAAGTCAGCAGAATTTTAGATTTAAATAGGTTAGATGCTCATCCAAATCCATTCTTTGATTACCCACTGCAAAAATAGCATTTTTTTTTATGTTGTGCTGGTCATTGGGAGCATATTTTGTGTTGATGGCAACAGTATAGTCCAATATGTTACGTAGTGTGCCTTTAAGGAGCTATTTAGAAGACATAAAATAAAATTTACAAAATTATGTTAGAAATGAGTAGACAAAATGCATGAGTTGTCGTATGCACAGCTAAATAGAATAGTTTTCACCTAGATAGAGTAGAGGCCTGGTTCACATCTTCAGGAAGACTGTTCCAGATTTTCACTGGATAAAACTGAAACGCGGTCTCACACCAGCAGACAACTCCCTGAGGTTCTCTGAGATGGCTCATATGGCTCTCTGTACTTTGGCATAGCACCAACATACATAGATGTACTTTGGTGCTATGCCATGGACAGAGCTGCTTTAAAGTCTATTCTCTGAGTGATGGGAAACCAGTGCAGAGACCTGAGCTCTGGACTAATATGATCATGGTTTCCTGGTTTTAGTCGGGACTTGTGGAGCGGTGTTACTTAGCATTACATTGGGGCTTATACTTGTAAATAATCACTTTTTTTTTATTCAGTGCGCCTCAGCAAAAGGTTCCCTGTGTGGGTGGGTGGTTGTTCATAAATCCTGGGTATCCAATACAGTGATGTGATCAAGTAAACAGGGGAAGCAGCACAGTCAGGGGTTAGGAGGCCCAGTCACTACTTTCCAGGAAAACAATTGGTTTATCATGTTTGCATTTGGTTTCATATTTGCAACTATTTATAATTGCATTTAAAGTATTTAAAGTAAAGCTTATTGTAAGTCTTTTCTTATTCCCCATAGTCTCTTTGGTTTAAAAAGCTTTTGATGCAAAAATATATATATTTTTAAGCAGCAAAAATCACAACTTTTCATCGCTACTTTTGGAAAACTGGTCTGCGAAAATCAGGCATTTTAGCCCCAACAATCACAAAAAATGCCCACGAAATCCTGGAGGGACTGATTATGACACTGGAAGGCCATCTGGTCCGAAGCTCACCAGATGGCTCAGATGGCTTGCCTTGAGTGCTCACAACATACTGGAAATTGATCTTTTGGTATCGGCAATCACAAGAATCACATTATCGGTTCAGGGCTTTGCAATATTTATGGCGCTCACCCCGCTTTGGCCCTACACCTATAATTGCCCTTTTGCCCCGCGGAGGCTCTTTGTCAGCCGATCATTCAGAGATGTTAATCAGCAGGTGCCTGCGCTGTACTGTCCCTCCGACATCAGGCCTGAGACTGACGTATTGATCAGTGCAGATTGATCAGGGAGCGGATGATACAGCAACATTACATGATTTATTCAGTTTGTAATGTGTGGAGTCAGGGGAGCCCTCGGGGACCTGGCTGGGCTTTCATCATCTGCCCCAGTATCAGTCTGAGAGAGCAAGCCCCCGTCGACGCTTAGTACACGAAGGGAATATTTAAAGCCACATGAACTTCTTAGGTTTTGGATTCAGGCAGCTGAAAATGGGACTGTATGTGAATCAGATTGGGCTCTTTCATGTCAGTTTCTGAGCTTGTTTGGAGCAGCCCATTTGCACTGTGGCCCATTCAAAAATGTGAAAATCTAGTCTTCACTCCGAGGTTAAGGTTAATGTAATAATAAAACTATAATCCCTTTGACTTGGCAGTTTCGTAGACACCAAAAGTGCTTAACATCCTTGGACTGACACTAAGTGAGCTCAAAGGCCAATTATATTAATGCAACATAAATGTTTTGAGATGTGACTTGAGGTGACCAATGGTTTCAGCTGTTTTTTTTTTTTATGTAGAGGGAGTGAGCTCTAGAGTGTGGGGGTCTGAGGGGTCCGGAGTTTTGTTTTATATTGTTTCCTGTCCTGGAGCTTTTGAAATAGTCCAGTTGCGCGATTATGAAAGCCTGTATGAGTGTTTCTGCTACTGACTCTGGAAGTGAGTGACGAAAGGGGGGATGTTACTGAGGTGAAAAGTGACTCATTTTGTTATTGAGCGTGTGTGCAGTTCAGAGGAAAGGGTAGTATCCGGGTCGACGCCCAGGCTGTGGACGGATTGGGACTGGCAGGTCTTCAAAAGCAGTGGTCTGGTGGCCACAGACATGAGCTCTGTCTTGCCATGTGAGCCATTTACGGAGTTCGGAGGTGCAAAAGGAGAGTGCCTGAGGAGGAAGCTGGGGAGTTAGTTTAGTGGGGATGGAGAAAAAGTGTACTTCATTGTCCCTCTAGAGAAATGTATCCTCTGCATCCATTCCCTCGATGCTGCTGGGTCAACCTGCAAGGAGCAGTGTGCGACCAAACTGCATTGCATCTCCAGATCTTGAGATTGGTCAGGACTACCTAGCTATAGGATTTAGCCTATTAGTAACTTGAACTCAAATCATCTTGGGTTAATTAAAAAGAAATCGACTGCACAACAATGGGCGAAACTGGAGATTGCCTTTCTCTACGAACAATGTCTACAATAAACTGTGTACAATAAAACGTGTAAATACATTATCTTGTCTCCGTCATTCAGCTAACGGATCTGCGTAGTCTTGTATAATAGCGGGGTAATGGTAACATCTTATCTTTAAACTATATGGCGTGTCGACAAGTGTTAAATATAAAAATGCCACCCAATTTTAGCCACTTGGTTGGTAAAAGCTGTTTTTGTTTTTTAAGGCGAGACACTGCAGGTGAATGGGGGGGGGGGATGTAGATATCAATTTGAAACTTTTGCTGAACATTGTATATCAATGTAATATGAGAAAAAACATGTATTGCAATTTTTCTGTCATTTTATGTTTCATATAAAATAAGACATTTTGTACATGAAAATGGCCAAAATTGCCTATATTTTGGGCAACGAAATAAAAATAATGGATTTAGCCAGATTAAAATTTATTGTTTCATTTTATTGACATATTAGTAACTAATCATAAGTGAAAAAATCTGTTAACTCAAATTCCGCCTGTTTTTTTTGGGGGGGTTCAAAGCTGAACACCAAGAAGTCCAAGTCCAAGACTGGAAAGTTTGGAGTCTGTATGAGCGACTATAAGGGCTCACCCGCTGCCCGAGTGGGGTCTTCTCTCATTCAGAGAAAACGAGCCCTGAAGTTTTGTAGCGAGTGCGAATGCGTGGAACCTTATTTGGCTCTTCCTCACCAGTCGTCTTGTAGGAGGAAAAATACCATATTTGGGTAATAGCGTCATCACGGGGACCCTTTGCAGCACACATGGATGTAAAATCTGTGAATTTGTGAATGTATACCCGCGAGAAAGACGGTCTTTCGACGCACCGCAGCTGCTACTTCCGGGTTACCTTGGTCGCAGGCGGACAAATCATCATAAAATAAGCATCATGCGGAGTGAGTTTTGTCATTTTTATACTCTGACATGAAACCTAAGATGTAAAGGGAGGAAAATAGATAAAAATCTGCACTTCGACCACTGCGTGAAAAATCAATACTTTCACCTGCCGTGTCTCGCCTTAATCATGTTTTTCCCATATAAATATAAACATCACTGTCATTGGCTATTTTATACTTATCTATTGCCTACTGTCAATCAAAAGCAACAAAAATCCCAAAGGAGAAGTTACTTGAGCAGTACTCGCGCTAGCCTATAAACAACATCTGACGGTATTTTCCCTTGTCTGTTACTTTGCTGAAGTTGTTTTGCTCCCTGAAAGCTGTAACACAAAACTGCTCTTTTCACTCGCACCAAACAGGAATACACAGTCAATCTGGCCTCCTAAAATGATTAACAATTTATCAGTTGAAGCATTCACTTGCGGTGCATCAAACATTTTCTCCACCCTCTGAGAACACTTTTACAAAATTGTTTACAAAACCTTGCTCTCTTAATGAACACAGCATCATGGTTAAAGTGGGTCCCGATGGAAAGCTCCCAGTACACTCCACTTAAGCACTTGCACAGCTGACAGAGCAAACTTTTAACCAAAAAAAAGAGACTTCGGTTTCCAGTCAGTTTTAATGAGGAGTGTGCAAAAGTATAAACACTAGCAGCCTCTGACCTGCATAACGGCTCATGACTTTCTTTAACTACTCTTAAAAATAACCCTCCCAAAAATGTGCTGAAATCTCCCACTCGGAGCTTTAAGAAATAGACTACAATTCCATTAACACAAATAATAAAAAGGCAAAATAAGAACATTGTGACTTGGTTTGCAGTACCATAATGCAATAATTACATCTTGAGCAGGAAATGATTGGTAGAAAAAGAATGCAATATACTCAGTTCTTTAAATGGCTCTAAACATAAAGTGCTGGTACTGTCTCTCGGGCAAGTGGGGGTAAAATGTGGTAAAAAACTGTGAAGTTCAAGCTACGTATAGCTCAGTTGGTTTGTACGCGTCTTTTGTTACATGGGTCGTAAGTCTGAAACTGCCAGCAGACCTCCTTATAACAAATTAAACATTTCTTCCTCATCCCGATTGCGTGAGCCTGGCAGGACAGAGATTCTTAATCTCAGTGGGACTTTCCTGGTCAAATGAAATTAAAGGTTCAGGTTTACTTTATTCGTATCCCGCAGGTTAATTTGTCTTGCAGCATTCGACAGGTTTTGCGTCAGTACAAAACAGTATAATACAGTAAAACACATGTACACAGGCAAGTCCACAAACAAACATTAGCATAATATTGGCTCACCAGGATACATGATAGGAAAAGTCTATTTCAGTGCCACAGTAGAAACAATGATAATCAATACATAAATTCATTGGTTTATTACCAGCTCCCTACGCTTTATTTAAACCCTTAACCAAGCACATTTTCTCCAGTTTTTACCCAAATCAAAAAGCTTTAAAAACAAAACAAACATCAAAATGGGGACGAAAACAAGGAAGAAAACGTGTCAAAAAAGTGACAAAACCGGGACAAAAAGCCACAAAACGTGACAAAAACACGACAAAAAAAGCGGACAAAAGAGCAATGAAAAAGCACAAAAACGAGACAAAACACGTATGACAAAAAATGTGACAAAAACAGTATCACTTTTGTAGGCCTTAGCTTTCAAATGAGGCGTTACACTGTTGCTCTCCAGACGGGAGCTTTAAGATTCGGGTAAAGCCGAACTGGAGAAAATGCCCTTGGTTCAGGCGAGGGGTAAGAGGTTAAAAGATTAGCTGCTGAGGGAAGAAAGGTGTTCCTATAGCGCAATTTTCCACAGCTGGGCACCTGAAACCTACGACCCGGTGGGAGCCGCCTCTGCAGATACAGAGCCTGTGCTGGTCCAACCACAATCCACCCCCTTGCCGCCGCTTCACAGCAGCGTTATCCCCAGCAGATTCTCCTGATTTTGCTGTTTTTCTGAATTATATTGTACAAAATATGAACAATTACTGTTATCAAATTTTTATTCACCTATAGCTTAAATCCACTTTCCCATAAAATTCATTCTATTGACCTTTGCCTCAATTCGGACTTTTAAATGTGTGCGTAGTCAATCCAACCATTTTCCAAGCTCCCCTGATAAACAAGTGCTGGTATTGATTGCGCAAAAGGTAAAAACCATCAACTGCATGTCCACATCTACATTTGCTCCCACAGATCAATATTCATGTTATTGTGTATTAAATGTCACAGCAGTAATGAACAACGTGTCTGCCCACGGCGAGGTGAGGCTCCAGCGGCTCGAGTTGTTGTACTCCACCGGTGGGGGGTACTCCCTGTAGTTTGTGTGGGCTAGAGAGCACGGTGGTGTATATTTCATAAATCGGTGTACTTAGAAAATATGTTATGTAAATTGATATATATAACATAATAATCTATTTATACAGTAGTATGCATTCAGGCTATTGTATACTTGGACACCTTTGTACCAGAAACAGTTTAACATAGTCTGTATCAGTGATGGGTCCAACTGACTGAAGGACTGCAGGAAGCTGAACTCTCCCCTCCTTCCACTGCCCCCTGTTATGTAAATATTATTTGATGTTGGCTTGATAGGGAGTTGAAAGTAACACGATTTTAAACTGCATGTGCTTAAAATGTGACATGATTTACAATAAAGCTAATTGAAAGAATTAAAATCATTTCACTCAAGTTGAAGTAAAAAGTACTGACTACTGACCCAAGCTTCTTTTGATTAATTAAAATTAGTAAAAGTTAAAAACTACTACTTTGAAATACTTCTTGTGAACAGTTTGAGCATAAATTAATTAAACTTAGATAGATTTTCATAAGCTAACATGAAGCTTGTGTTACTTATAGATTTATTTTAAAAGTAAACAAATGATTTGGAGTACTGTTACTTCAAAACTATGAAAAATATAATGACTTAAACACAAGTAAAAAGTACTGGGAGATATAACTACTCCAGTTACTTTAAAGTTTCTCAATAATTTGTTCTTGGGTAACTGTTACTAAGCACTACCCTTCTGTGCCCATATACAAGTATAAGAAATTCAAGCACAAACCCACAGTATTTCTTTGTATTGAATTCAATTATATGAACTGAACCGTCTGTAACTGTCTGTAACTGTCTGTAACACATGCCACATTTAGCATCTTGACTGTAACAACTGAAATGCACATTTGTTAATATAAGCAAAACAGAGGGCATCATCAACATGGGGCAGCCATCTTGCCTGGTTTACTGAGGGGGAGGAGAGGGGTGGGGCAGTGGTACCTCCCTGGCTCCAACATCCTGTTCCCATCTGCCCACTGCGCCCGTGGTCCGTGACAGAAATTACAAGTGCTTCGCCGGAGTAATGAGATCTGAAATGCAAACAGGTAGCAGATAATGATATGGGCCAGTCAGCTCAGTCACTGCAATCAAGACCATGATTAATGTGCATGTCAGGACGGGTTACATTACCGGGTGGAAAAGTATGCACCCGCACATGTCCAATGACTCTTGTTACCGCTTTCTGTCTTTTAGGTTCACCCAGAAACAAAGGATTTCATCTGCATGGTGCACGTTTTCCAAATATATTTCAGGGGCTGCCAATCAGTACAAATTTTAATCATATATCATTATTTCCAGTGGCGGCTGGTTAGTTAGATTAGATTAGATTAGATTAGATTGGTTTATTTGGTGATGTAAACGCTAGGTGGGCTCCACAAGGTGTTTTAATTTGTTTGTTTTTTACTATTAGATCTACTAAACCTCCTTACGTCTGTTTGAAACTCCATTGACACATGGCAGCTTCCCCACTACGTGTCGCCAGCGAAAAGTCCCGTTCCGAGGAGTCGTCCAAAAAACGAAGAATATCCGAGTAATCCACCGGTGTTTGCTAGTTTCCCAACTAGTGTTTACACAAAGCCCATGCACTCAAGTGAAAGTAACCAATGAGGAGTCTTCAGCGTGGTGTGCTCTGTGGAGGCGGGACCTGCGGCACTGCCATCTGTCGATCACTGTCATATTCATCTGGGTTCTCGGGACTAATCAGAACTAGCCCTGTTTTTGTTTATGTGGTAATGATTATACAGTAATGACATTAGGCAATTAGTTAGGAAATAAAATTAACTAAAAATGAAAATTTCTCTTGTCAAAAAATGACAGAGGGGCTTAGCCCACCTAGCCCATTGATACCAGCCGTCCCTGATTATTTCCATGAACAATACTAAACATGATTCTTGGTCATTTCCTTTTTTATACTAGGTTATGGTTATGATTTACCATATTACCATGGAATAAAGTAGTGTGACAGGTATGTGTTCTGTTTCCATAACTAATTACCAACTACTGCAATTATTACCATATTTACAATGTTATGTGTTCATCTGATTACTGTGCTCTAAAGTGCTACCAGTAGAAATGATTGTGATATTCTTCAGTACCAAATTGCTGCATATCACTGTTGATTGATTGGAACAGTAAGTGCTGGCAACATGCCTTTCACACTTTTTCTTGGCTTGTTACAGTCTTATTCGTGTTAACACTTTGTCACATTTCTCCAACTCTTCATTGCTTGATCAACAAGATCAATTAGCTGCTTATCAAGATAAAGACACATGAAGCTCTCACTGAATATTCCCTAAGATAACCTTTTGACAAGAAAATAATACAGCCCTTTTATATTATTTATTCTTTGCTTTTATCGTGCTTCTTATAGGAAATCGTGTTTTAGCTTGCTGTACTGTCAGTAGAGCTTGCTTTAGCAGCATAATTGCATCCTAATTAAAATAAAATAAAATCTCCCACAGACCCACTCAGTGTTGAGAAAATAATTGCTTATTTACTAAACTCAATGACCAATGAGACCTCATAAATGTCTTGATATTGTATGTTTAAAGCCAAATGACCTTTCAGACACAACCCACTCTTTGATCTAAGTTTGGCACTAGCACAAACATTACAGCAGCTTGTTTAGATTAAGTCCTGGGTTATTGAGTATTTTCAAAACTCGTGCTACGATGGAAACTTAAGACAACAATATGTCATAATACTCAAGTTACCTTAAAATTGCTATATTTTGTGAGAAAACTACTCACAGAAGTGCAGCATTTTGACAATGCAACTCACTATATCCATATCCAGTTCAGCGTTGTACGTTGTATTTGTGGGTGATCTAATACAAACACAGCAAACCGTGTATGTTTAAACTGTAATCGTCTCCCTTTCGCCGCCGTGGGTTAAACCTGACACCTTGAACTCCGAAAGAGGCGCGAGAGTGTGTTGTTTTTTCTTTACGAGGCTTTGGGGAAGTCAACACATCTATTATTTACATTCAACATACACTGTCAATGTTTCGCTCAAATGGGCTTTGTTCAAAAGCAGATTTTGGGGTGACATTTAGCTTTGGTTCCAGTTGCTCATGGGATTGCTGAGTTTTCTTTCATTTTAATGCAGGGGCCAGTTTAGAGATGTGAAAATGCAATTTATTCTGAGAAAGCCTGGTACCTGTGTATCTCCGGTGACCTTCAGTGATAAAGGCACAGCCTATGCTATTTTACAAGTCGATTATTGGCTGTCCTTTGTCAACAGCACACTTTTTCAATCCAATGTGACGTCAATAGTTTCACGCTTAGCTTATTTGCTCTAGTGAATTCCCTTGATTCGGTCATTGACAAGTGTGTGGAAAGTAAATAGAAGCCAAAGAGTCAAATATCTAAATGCTAGGGCAGATTTTGTCATGTATGTGGTGGAGGTGCTCTTTTCTGTTTAAGTAGCAAAAATGTATAAAAGAAGCCAAGACGCTCTTCGTCATAATATATACAATATATAGCAATGCAGTAGAAGAGGTTTAACTTTTCAATGGTACCGTTTCATTTTTATTCTGAAAAGCTACTCCCAACTATTTTTTAGGAGCAACAGAACTCTGAGTGCACCGATCTCCACACATCTCTGAAGATGTGCACGATACCTAAAGCAAATAACACTGCGATGACCTTTATTGTTTGTTAGTCCTCTGTAAACATCGCTGTGACCAAGTGTGAATGAGTAATATGTTGTAACCCGTATAACATTACTGTATGTGTGTTTGAATTGGAGGAGAAGTGATCCTTAAGGCAGAAGCCCACTGATCCCTGGTCCGTGTGCACATGTGTGGAGCATGGCAATTCTTCAGTCCACTGCTCCTCTCCTCCCTCTGGGCCCAGTTTTGTCTAGATACACAGAAATATCGAGAAAGGAGTTGTAGTCGTAGTTGTAGAACCCTGGTCCTTCAGAAGGCGGACCAATAATGAGAGCCCTCATTAGGAATGGAACCTCTGAACCCTCTCTTTTAAATTAGAGCTGTGGTACATCATTTTGTACTTGTAAAGGCCAAAGCATTGAACCGCACTATGTCCCCTCTCTGAACTTATACTACATTGACCACACTACCCCTCCATATAACTGTGACAATTAGATGCATGCTCATATCCATTGCCTCAGGCGTTACTCCTCCTCCTCGGCCTTCCCACCTTTCCCCACAGCCTCGTGCTGCTGCTCTAGTCTCCTGTGTACTGCCCAGTCTGCCTTCCTGCAGATGCTCCTGTGACTGTCCCTCCTCACGCTGTCTTTTTTTGTCTTTTAAGTCGGGGATAAACCTGTGAATGCAAATCAGTTGTGAACTGGCGTAGGGTGCACAAGTATTCTCTTTAGGTCTATACTGTCACACAGCATTGAACATTTACAAACACAGCACTGAATAAACAATAAACATGTCCCTACAAATCAGAGAAGTCTCTGCAATTCAGATTGTCGAGATTTAGAAAAAAAGGGTACTACTCATATACTGTAATACTGTATATTGGGGTAATCATTTATCACCACTTACTTTGTTGGATTATATTCAATCAGCTGTCATTCATATATCCACAAAATGGTGCAAAGATCTATCCACTGATTCTTAAAGGCCCTGTACCTGATTTTCCTGTGTATAAACATGTGTTTACAAACGAGAAAGAGGTTGTGTATGAATATGAAATTGTTAGTTGTGCTCCAGACTCATTCGTATTCACAAAGAGAGATTTAGTTTGAAAGCAGGCTAAGGGGCTTGGAAAAGTATCTTCTATTTGATTTTATTTTATTTACTTTTTTTTTTAATTCAAAGTAACATTGAAAAAAAAACAGTTCATGAGTTCTGTTCTCAACAACTATACCAGGCGGGAACCCAAGATATATGTATCCACGGCCAACAATGAGGGCTTTCATTAGGGACAGGCACCTCTGACTTCCCCTTCCGTATTACAGCGCTATGGCAGGATTTTGTGCTTGTAAAGGCTAACCAAAGCACTGAACCGCGCCTTGTCCCCTCTCAGCACTAACACATGCAGATCCGTTTTACCTAGCCCTGTGCCACAGCAGTCATTTCAGCAGTTTTTACCGAGATGAAAGCCGCAGCAGAAGTCAAGTGTTTCTAAAGTAGTGAGCAAGTTCAGTATGAACCCCATCCCAAACGAAGACAGGTTCATCCGCTCTTATTGGCTTTGATCATCCCGTCTGGTTTATGTAGCCTGCTGTTTTACATCAACAAATATACAAGCTCTCTGAAGTGAGCGCTATGCCTCAAACCATGTCTTTTTGATGCTTTGTAGAATGAATAACTAATCAGAGGTATGTTTCAGCAATTAGAACAACAGTGAACATAAAAGTAAGTACTTTTCAGGTCAGTAATGGCTGCAGCTGCTTTGGACTGCGTATGAACTATTAGCATCCCGAGGCTTCATACTCTGAAACAATTACTTTATTGGGCAATGAATTACATGTTATAGCGAGTACTGTTGACTTTGTTTAATTTTTTCTTGTCAAGATTTGGTCAACACTTTTTAGCAGAAGTCTAATTTCGTCAAACAAATTGTCATGCAAATTTAGAGAACTATTTCTATAATACGTTTTGTCAACTCGTTTTATTCAAAGTTTTAATCTAATTGCACTTCTTAATGGACCTTGTCACACCTACAAAGATAAAGACTAATTCCTTTGGTATTGAAGTTGAATTACCGTACTTTCCGGACTATAAGCCGCTACTTTTTCCCACGCCTTGAAACTTGCACTTTTACAACGGTGCGGCTAATTTATACATTTTTATAATCATACTGAATCAATCAATCAATCAATTAATCTTTATTTGTATAGCACTTTACAACAGTACCTGCTGAACCAAAGTGCTTTCCATAAGTGCCATGTAATAAAAACAATTACAACAGAAAATAGACAAGACATACAAATTACACATCAATTACACATAGCAGTCAAAAGCAGAACTAAACAGGTACGTTTTCAACCTAGCTTTAAACAGTGTCAGGTCAGTAATGGCTCGTAACTCAACAGGCACACCACAGTGTTTAATTCTCTCACCGCTGAAATATTATGGAGGGTCCAGCGAAGTGGGTATCAAACGCCAGCCTCGAGCGGTCACCACAGACCCAGCTCAGAGTAGCTTGAATACTGGGAAACTTCCGAGGCTGTGTGCGCTAACATGCCGAGGAGGGCGGCCACAAACCAACACAGTCACTGTGCTGACTGAACACAGGTTTAAAGAATAATATAATTGAAGTGCTTAACACACTTTAATAAAATGTACCCGTAGGCCCCCGTTCTCTTGGTAAATTTGACTGCACACAAAGAGAAAAGTCCAGTATTTCCTGCACTGATGGTGCTTCAAATGCGCTTGGTGCAGCCTATATATCTGAATCTTATATTCAGCCTATATTCGGGTGTGCTCAGTAGTCCAGAATTTACGGTATATGGGACTATTTTAAACAGCTTCATTAGGAGCTTGGATCTATTTTGCCTCTTTAAGCTGATAAGCCATCTTGATAAGCTTTACTTATCAAAACGTTTTTTCATAGTTTTTGTCACCATTACCTACATTTCATATAAAACGGGATAATTTCTCAGTCAGTCATGCGGTTAAGTATATCTTTTAGGTTTAGAGGCAATTCAACTGCACTTACCTGGGGATAGAGTGCGAAACTTTGGCATCCTCTGAAAAAAAAAAAAAACATTAAGTCCAGTTCAATTGTTTTCAAAGATACAATATATATAAATAAAAATAACACGTTAGGAAAGACTATGATGAAATACTGTATTTTAGTCAATGAAATTAATACCGTCCCAGATGTGGATACAGTGCCTCTCGAAAGTACTAATACACCTTGAACTTTACAACCATAAACATAAAGATTTGATTTTGAATTTTTTACTGAAAGTTCACACACAAGTAACAGACAACTGTGAAGTGAAAGCAAAATGATACATGATTGTGTTGTTTTTCAAAAAAGAGAAAAGTGAAAAGTGGGGCGTGCATAAGTATTCATACAGCATTTTCGGAGTGCATTAAATTGCCTTTATAACATTCCTAATGACTGCAGAATGTTCACACCTTGTCCTAACCATTAAATAGAGGCCACCTGTGTGTAATCTACTCTCAGTATAATTACAGCTGTTCTGTGAGGGCCTCAGAGCTATGGTCAGAGTGTATTGGTCACTAAACAAGTTTAAAGCAGCGTTAAGTTATACAAAGATTTCCCAAGGATTTCCCAACAGAGAAACGCCCCCTCCGTTACGTTATACTGACAGACGCGAAAGGTTTTTTTTCATTAACACCTTTATTAAATGGCTGGAACACATTTATAATGAAATTAATTTATAGAAAAACAACACAGTGGTAATGACAGAGCAGTCAAAGTAGGTCACTGACTTGCGTTCACGGGGCCCTACAGTATTTTTTATTTATATTACCTGCAGTCATTTAGCACGCTTTTTTTTTTAAACATTGCGCAAAGAAACAGTCATTCATGCGTACAACAACAACAACACTTACTGTATCTCTCCACCACGTTTTAACAATAACGAGAAAGGCAAGTTTTGTGCCTTTAATTACCTAGCTACCTCCTAAGTGATGCCCGGGTGTTGGCTGTTGAGATGGTACAATAACGAAGTTGAAGTATATCTAAGCACGGCAATGCAATACTTGCATTTTGATCCGTCATTCTCGGTTGTAAAGCGCTCCCATGCTGTGCTGTGTATGGCCCGCTTCATATTGAAAAGTTAAACTAGCTAGCTATGCGTGATGACGGCTTCTCGTGAACAAATGTTTGGAGCGCTCTGGCAAAATGCTTTTACTCGGTTACGCAATTTTTAACGGTTAATCGGTTAACCATGGACACCCCTAAAAGGAGGCCATAAGAATCCCGTTTGAAGTTTGCTAGAAGTCATATGGAGGACACAGCTACCATGTGGAAGAAGGTGCAAAGTATTAAGTCATGCTGTATGAATACTTGTGCACACCCCACTTTTCGGTTTTCTATTTTTTGAAAAATAACAGAATCATGTATCATTTTGCTTTTACTTCACAGTTGTCTGTTACTTGTGTTTGAACTTTCAGTAAAAAATTAAAAATGAAATCTTTATGTTTATGGTTGTAAACATGACAAAATGTGTAAAAGTTCAAGGTGTATTAGTACTTTCGAGAGGCACTGTATGGCCATGATACATTTTCCGACTCTTGGTTACTTTACAATTGGTAATTTGATCACCCATTTCATGCTTTACATATTTTCTCAAAAGTCTAAAATCCATTTTTCATCTTCCGTTTATAAGAGAAAACCAATTTCCTCTCCTTGCATTCCTCAGCACTGTGTTGCTTGTTACTGATTGCCTGAAGAAAGGGATTGGAAGTCAGACAGGTTCGGAGTAAAATCTAACAGATAAATTATTCTTTCAGCGTTCGAGATAATAGCTCAACCGCTGTCAGCATCAACACAATCATCCCTAAACCACTGCAAGCAATAATAAAATGTTTCTTAAAGCAGAGCAACAAAGCTGTGAAATGGGAGAGGTAATAAGCCGGGTAATGTGCTTAGGGTAAACTGCGGTTATCGTGGATAGATGCAGAAGAAAGGTATGCAAGAAAAATGTGATTTTACAGAATAACTTGAGAAGTAGTCTACGGCAATGGCCATATCAACTTGATCAGTACTTCAGTATAATCATAATCTTTGCTCAAAAACTACTACAATTCAAAGTCTTTAGGAATTGCAATTTCAACGTCTGATCAGTCAAACGGCTGGTTTTAAAACAGCCAAAGTTTCTTGATGCACCAGGTCACTTCATTAAGGGCTAAGGTTGGTGACTGAGACTGAACAAGATGTGTCTGGGGCCAATGACCATGATGTAATCTCTGCCTGCTCTAATTTAGTCGACTAACAGAATTCCCGAGACATCTGCATAGGTTTGTAATTAAAATGTCCGATCAGTTGAAGCAGCTGGACCTTCCTGACTCAAAAAAAGCAGACGTTTTGCTTTTAACCCATTTGCTTCATCAAGGGCTGTGTTGGTGAGTCTGGCTTCACAAGATGAAGTCCCTGATGAAGCCATAAGGTTAGTTGCAAATCATTGGATCTTCTGTGGGGAAGCTGACAAAAGTCCTAGACCTTTTCTATATGTGGGTTAAAAGGAGTCACTTCTTATCAACTTCTTAGCAAAATTATAATGCTCGGCCCTGATACGTCCACGTCTCGGCCGTTCGCTGCTCGAAGGAAGTGAAAGTGCATGTTGGGCGTACAGTATGCAGGGGCGTGTGCAGGGCAGGCACTTCCTGGAGGGTGTGGTCCTTCTCTGCTCCATGTATACCTGAGGTATTGGCCTGTCATATTCGAGGACTGGACATGGCCGTAGCTGTAGCTCAGCAAGCAGGATTTATGAGGACTACTCAGACATACATAAAACTGAACATTGTACCCTCAGAAAAGTGGAGGATAATTAAGTGACAAAGGGCACCCATAAAATCCAGCTAAATGTCTTTAAATGTGCTAAAAGTGTTTGGTGTGTTTGTTGCTACAATTGGATCTGAAGTGGGGGACTGTGTGAAAGAGCCCACTCTGTGACCACAGGCATAGCAGAGTTAATTCAGTGGAGCACCCTTCAGTACATTTCCTCATTAGATTGTAGCAGTTCAATCTAAATGCAGCGCTGGACCTGCGTGTTTACCGACGGCACAAAGGAGCAAATATCAGGTCCCACAAACTCACATCATCAAACATGGCGCGTTTGGAGAAAACTGGAAATACAATACTTTGTGGCTTTATGTAAATTTGACATTTGTGGATGTGTCTGGGGCGGGCGGCTCTTTTGTTGACCACAGATACAGGAGTTGTGTTAGTGCTGAGGCGGCAGAGGCTCGGCCCGCGGTTCATTTTATTTTTTATCAACAAGTAAGTAACGGAAATTACACACCACATAGTTTTCATGGTTTGATCAAGTGTATGGACCAGGATATGTCAAATGTTTCAGGGCATTTGATTAGGTTAGGACTGCTATATATTTACCATAATTCAATCAGATTTAGAATGGTCAGAATGGCATTCATGACACTGCAAAGGCTGCACTCATGTAAAGGTGCATTATGAAACTTTGTGTGTGCATTTTTATTTTTTTACCTTTTAGTGATCCAGTGGTTAGCATGGCACCTTTACTTTCCATCACAGTGGCCTCTATGATGCTTTAGGATCAATTGTTTTTAGAGTTTCTGGTAGGTTTCCACTGCTGACGGACCCTCTCACCAGAAAACCTACAAAACAATTGATCCTGGAGCGTTGTAGAGGCCTCTGTGATTGAAAGTAAAGGTGCCATGCTAACCACCCGTACAGCCGTTGGGTCACAAAAAGGTCAATTACGCACAATATCAAGTTTTTTTAAACATAAAACGTTCCACAATGCACCTTTAATCCCCAAGGAAGCGCTCAGGGACCTTCAGTCTTTTTGTTGAACATGTATTGAAGTACAAACAGTACAAATCTAACCCCACTAACTCTCTGGGGTGAACTTAATGCATAGGTGTTGTGAGTAGAACACTGCTATTTTTGTGATTATAAAAGTTGTGTACAGGGTAAAAAGTTGGGGCCCCTAATTTGAACTATGCGATTGGGTGGCAATCGGTGGTGCGGCGGTTAGTGCTCTTCCTTCACAGCTAGAAGGTCCCGGGTTTGATTCCCACCTGGACGGGGCCTTTCTGTGTGGAGTTTTCATGTTCTTCCCGTGTCTGCGTAGGTTTCCTCCGGGTACTCCGTTTCCCCTACCAAAAAAATGTTCGCTTTGATGATCGTTACTGAGATCCAAATATACAGGAATATTATTTTTTGTCAATATCACTCATCACGTCTTGAAAGCTACAACAGCTCAGCAAATAAATGCTTGGAATAAAGTATAGTATGAAAAGGGCCATAACAAGTACTACTGGTACTGCTAATGCAACACTACTATACTACTATTATTCACGTATTATTGCATCATCAGATTCAAAACTTCAGAAAGAAAGTTTGTGTTTTAACTTTTTCTTTTAACTCAATTCTCTCAAATTGCCTTAAGATAAATCATATCTGGTCTCTTGCTTTGATTAATTGGAGAGGGTGTACACATAAAATAATGTAAAACTTGTCAAAAAATGTCAGCTCATTTTGCCAGTGCAATCCAACACAAAGAATTGCTGTAGCTACTTACGAGTGGTATTCACTGAAATCCTTGTTAGGCCCGAGAGCCTGACAGGGTCCGGGCCTGTTGTTATTGTACAAGCAGTGCGCGGAGCGCACTGACGAAAGACGTGCGCGTAGCGCACGTCCAAAAAGAGCGCGGAGCGCTCAAGAAACAGAGCGCGGAGCGCTCCCCATGCATTACACAGTAATAACGACACTCCCGGCACCCCGACCTGTCCGGTGATATAAGCGTGTGCCGCGAAAGCGGCACATTTGTTGCTGCTCGAATAAAAAAAGGTGAAACCACAGGCAAGGCGCAACATGGACAAGAAAGCAGTCGATGACGAGCGCAACGCGCTCGTCATCGACCATGGCCACTCACCAGCACTCAAAACACTGTTAGAGTGACTCAGGGCATCGAGGCCTATCCGATAATATAGGTCTTTGCGCGAAAGCGGCATATTTGCTTCTGCTCGCACAAAAATATGAAAAAAAAACCCATTGGGAATATTGAGAAATAAGAGGTAAAATACGAGCGCAACGCGCTCGTATTTGACAATAAACCCCACGGTTGGATTACTGGACGTGAGACCTTTCCGAATATATAAATATGCGCCGCCTCTGGCGGCGCTATATTGTTATTGTATGGGTTTTTCTTATTATTAGGCCGAGAGCCTGACAGGGTCCGGGCCTGTTGTTATTGTACAAGCAGTGCGCGGAGCGCACTGAAGAAAGACGTGCGCGTAGCGCACGTCCCAAAAAGAGCGCGGAGCGCTCAAGAAACAGAGCGCGGAGCGCTCCCCATGCATTACACAGTAATAACGACACTCCCGGCACCCCGACCTGTCCGGTGATATAAGCGTGTGCCGCGAAAGCGGCACATTTGTTGCTGCTCGAAGAAAAAAAGGTGAAAACCACAGGCAAGGCGCAACATGGACAAGAAAGCAGTCGATGACGAGCGCAACGCGCTCGTCATCGACCATGGCCACTCACCAGCACTCAAAACACTAATACAGTGACTCAGGGCATTGAGCCCTATCCAATAATATGGGTATTTGCCGCGAAAGCGGCATATTTGCTTCTGCTCGCACAAAATACGAAAAAAAAATCCATTGGGAAATATTGAGAAAGAAGAGGTAAAATACGAGCGCAACGCGCTCGTATTTGACAATGAACCCCACGGTTGGATTACTGGACGTGAGACCTTTCCGAATATATAAATATGCGCCGCCTTCGGCGGCGCTATATTGTTATTGTACGGGTTTTTAGGCCGAGAGCCTGACAGGGTCCGGGCCTGTTGTTATTGTACAGGCAGTGCGCAGAGCGCACTGACGAAAGACGTGCGCATAGCGCACGTCCCAAAAATAGCGCGGAGCGCTCAAGAAACAGAGCGCGGAGCGCTCCCCATGCATTACACAGTAATCACAACACTCCCGGCACCCCGGGTGATGTAAGCGATGTAAGCGTGAAAAAAGGTGAAACCACAGGCAAGGCGCAACATGGATAAAAAAGTAGTCGATGACGAGCGCGTTGCGCTCGTCATCGACCATGGCCACTCACCAGCACTCAAAACACTGTTAGAGTGACTCAGGGCATCGAGGCCTATCCGATAATATAGGTCTTTGCCGCGAAAGCGGCATATTTGCTTCTGCTCGCACAAAATACGAAAAAAAAAACCCATTGGGAATATTGAGAAAGAAGAGGTAAAGAGGAGCACAACGCGCTCGTATTTCACAATGAACCCCACGGTTGGATTACTGGACGTGAGACCTTTCCGAATATATAAATATGCGCGCCTTTGGCGGCGCTATATTGTTATTGTACGGGTTTTCTTATTATTAGGCCCGAGAGCCTGACAGGGTCCGGGCCTGTTGTTATTGTACAGGCAGTGCGCGGAGCGCGCGGAGCGCTCAAGAAACAGAGCGCGGAGCGCTCCCCATGCATTACACAGTAATCACGACACTCCCGGCACCCCGACCTGTCCGGTGATGTAAGCGTGTGCCGCGAAAGCGGCACATTTGTTGCTGCTCGAATAAAAAAGGTGAAAACCACAGGCAAGGCGCAACATGGACAAGAAAGCAGTCGATGACGAGCGCAACGCGCTCGTCATCGACCATGGCCACTCACCAGCACTCAAAACACTGCTAGAGTGACTCAGGGCATCGAGACCTATCCGATAATATAGGTCTTTGCCGCGAAAGCGGCATATTTGCTTCTGCTCGCACAAAAATACGGAAAAAAAAACCCATTGGGAAATATTGAGAAAGAAGAGGTAAAAGAGGAGCGCAACGCGCTCGTATTTGACAATAAACCCCACGGTTGGATTACTGGACGTGAGACCTTTCCGAATATATAAATATGCGCCGCCGAAGGCGGCGCTATATTGTTATTGTACGGGTTTTTCTTTTATTATTAGGCCCGAGAGCCTGACAGGGTCCGGGCCTGTTGTTATTGTACAAGCAGTGCGCGGAGCGCACTGACGAAAGACGTGCGCGTAGCGCACGTCCCTAAAGAGCGCGGAGCGCTCAAGAAACAGAGCGCGGAGCGCTCCCCATGCATTACACAGTAATAACGACACTCCCGGCACCCCGACCTGTCCGGTGATATAAGCGTGTGCCGCGAAAGCGGCACATTTGTTGCTGCTCGAAGAAAAAAAGGTGAAAACCACAGGCAAGGCGCAACATGGACAAGAAAGCAGTCGATGACGAGCGCAACGCGCTCGTCATCGACCATGGCCACTCACCAGCACTCAAAACACTGTTAGAGTGACTCAGGGCATCGAGGCCTATCCGATAATATAGGTCTTTGCCGCGAAAGCGGCATATTTGCTTCTGCTCGCACAAAATACGAAAAAAAAATCCATTGGGAAATATTGAGAAAGAAGAGGTAAAAGAGGAGCGCAACGCGCTCGTATTTGACAATAAACCCACGGTTGGATTACTGGACGTGAGACCTTTCCGAATATATAAATATGCGCCGCCGAAGGCGGCGCTATATTGTTATTGTACGGGTTTTCTTATTATTATTATTCTTATTAGGCCCGAGAGCCTGGCAGGGTCCGGGCCTGTTGTTATTGTACAGGCAGTGCGCGGAGCGCACTGATGAAAGACGTGCGCGTAGCGCACGTCCCTAAAAGAGCGCGGAGCGCTCAAGAAACAGAGAGCGGAGCGCTCCCCATGCATTACACAGTAATACGAGACTCCCGGCACCCCGACCTGTCCGGTGATGTAAGCGTGTGCCGCGAAAGCGGCACATTTGTTGCTGCTCGAATAAAAAAAAGTGAAAACCACAGGCAAGGCGCAACATGGACAAGAAAGCAGTCGATGACGAGCGCAACGCGCTCGTCATCGACCATGGCCACTCACCAGCACTCAAAACACTTATACAGTGACTCAGGGCATTGAGCCCTATCAATAATATGGGTCTTTGCCGCGAAAGCGGCATATTTGCTTCTGCTCGCACAAAAATACGAAAAAAAAATCCATTGGGAAATATTGAGAAAGAAGAGGTAAAATACGAGCGCAACGCGCTCGTATTTGACAATGAGCCCCACGGTTGGATTACTGGACGTGAGACCTTTCCGAATATATAAATATGCGCCGCCTTTGGCGGCGCTATATTGTTATTGTACGGGTTTTTCTTATTAGGCCGAGAGCCTGACAGGGTCCGGGCCTGTTGTTATTGTACAAGCAGTGCGCGGAGCGCACTGACGAAAGACGTGCGCGTAGCGCACGTCCCAAAAAGAGCGCGGAGCGCTCAAGAAACAGAGCGCGGAGCGCTCCCATGCATTACACAGTAATAACGACACTCCCGGCACCCCGACTTGTCTGGTGATATAAGCGTGTGCCGCGAAAGCGGCACATTTGTTGCTGCTCGAATAAAAAAAGGTGAAAACCACAGGCAAGGCGCAACATGGACAAGAAAGCAGTCGATGACGAGCGCGTTGCGCTCGTCATCGACCATGGCCACTCACCAGCACTCAAACACTGTTAGAGAGACTCAGGGCATCGAGACCTATCCGATAATATAGGTCTTTGCCGCGAAAGCGGCATATTTGCTTCTGCTCGCACAAAAATACGAAAAAAAACCATTGGGAAATATTGAGAAAGAAGAGGTAAAATACGAGCGCAACGCGCTCGTATTTGACAATAAACCCCACGGTTGGATTACTGGACGTGAGACCTTTCCGAATATATAAATATGCGCCGCCGAAGGCGGCGCTATATTGTTATTGTACGGGTTTTCTTATTATTATTATTATTATTATTATTTTCTTCTCCCCCTCAAAGTCCACTTTCCCACTGACGAAAAGTCCTGATTTTTTGCACAAAATTCAAACACGTGAAAACTAATTCTTCACATTTAAAAATATAAAAAATCCAAAAAATGGCGCGCCAGCGCCCCTGGAAAATCAAAATTACATTGCGCCTATGGAGATGCCCGAAAACTTGACTTCGTCGTAGACGAAAAAAATTCGGCACAGTGATTGTTCATGTGAAGCCAAACAAAACACATATTACGCGGTTGCTAGGCAACCATCAGGAGGGCGGCCATATTGGCCAGAAGAGCGATCTGGCGCCGAAGGCGCCATTTCGTGCCCTCGCATTTTAACGAACTCGTCCTAGGGCTTTTAACGCAGCGACTCCCCGTTCGCTCCAGATCATCTACACAAGTGGGACATCAAAGTTATTAAAAACTTTCTAATAGGATTAACGGTCTTGTCATGGCAACGCCATGAATTCGGCGTCCATTTTCAGCGCTCGCCACCGACTTCAAACAGTCATAACTCGCACATACTGTGGCCGATTTGAGCGAAACTTGAATCGTTGGTCGAGTCCTCGACCCCGGATGTTTTGATATATGAAATTTGAAAATGGGCGCTATAGCGCCCCCTGCAGAGCACCAAATAAAAATTAATGAGAAAAAAATTTGAATTTTGTCGTAGAAAAAAGAAATTTGGCACAGACATACGTCACATGACCCCGAACAAAAAGTCATTGAGGCCACGCCCCTTTCCCCACCGTATTGCCATGGCAACGACCCGATGTCAACTTTGGCGCAGCCAAACCAAAATTGGTACACGCGTGCGTCATGACAGTCCGAACAAAAAAGTACATTACATGGTTGCTAGGCAACCAACAGGAGGGCGGCCATTTTGGGAAAAATGTAGTAATCTGGCGCCGAAGGCGCCATTTCATGCTCTCCCGTTTGAACGAACTCGTCCTAGGGCGTTGAACGCAGCGACTCCCCGTTCGCTCCAGATCATCTACACAAGTGGGACATCAAAGTTATTAAAAACTTTCTAATAGGATTAACGGTCTTGTCATGGCAACGCCATGAATTCGGCGTCCATTTTCAGCGCTCGCCACCGACTTCAAACAGTCATAACTCGCACATACTGTGGCCGATTTGAGCGAAACTTGAATCGTTGGTCGAATCGTCGACCCCGAATGTTGTGATTTAGGACATTTGAAAATGGGCGCGATAGCGCCCCCTGCAGAGCACCAACAAAAAATTAATGAGGAAAAAAATTGAACTTTGTCGTAGACAAAAGAAATTTGGCACAGACATCCGTCACGTGACCCCCAACAAAAAAGTCATTGAGGCCACGCCCCTTTTCCCACCGTGTTGCCATGGCAACGAACCGATGCCAACTTTGGCGCAGCCACCAAAGTTGGTACACGCGTGCGTCATGACAGTCTGAACAAAAAAGTACATTACATGGTTGCTAGGCAACCAACAGGAGGTCGGCCATTTTGGGAAAAATCGAGTGATCTGGCGCCGAAGGCGCCATTTCTTGCCTTTGCTCTTTTACAATCTCGACCTAGTGTGGCAGGTAGGGCGCGGCAGCGCCTCCTGGTTATTGGGGCGGTGTGCGGCCACCGGCGTCAACCGGCCAAACGAGACCCTCGAGGGCCTCTAAATGCCGCTTGCGGCTTTAATTCTTATTCTTATTATTATTTTTCTTCTCCCCCCCCGGAGCCAGTTTCGGCAACTTCCCACTGACGAAAAGTCCTGATTTTTTGCCCAAAATTCAATTAGGTGAAAAAAAAAACCTTCACATCTCCAAAATTTAAAAATTCAAAAAAATGGCGCGTCAGCGCCCCCTGGAAAAACCACGTTAACATTGCGCCCTATGGCCAGACCCCTCAAAATCCCGAAATCCCCCAAAATTTTAGTTCGTCGTAGACGAACAAAATTCGGCACAGTGATTGGTCACGTGAAGCCAAACAAAAAAAGATATTATGCGGTTGCTAGGCAACCATCAGGAGGGCGGCCATATTGGCCAGAAGAGCGATCTGGCGCCGAAGGCGCCATTTCTTGCCCTCGCATTTGAACGAACTTGTCCTAGGCCGTTGATCGCAGCGACTCCCCGTTCGCTCCAGATCATCTACACAAGTGGGACATCAAAAGTTATTAAAAACTTTCTAATAGGATTAACGGTGTTGTCATGGCAACGCCATGAATTCGGCGTCCATTTTTAGCGCTCGCCGCCGCGTTCAAACAGTCATAACTCCCACATACTGTGGCCGATTTGAGCGAAACTTGAATCGTTGGTCGAGTCGTCGACCCCGGATGTTGTGATGTAGGAAATTTTAAAATGGGCGCGATAGCGCCCCCTGCAGAGCACAAAATAAAAATGAATGAGGAAAAAAATTGAACTTTGTCGTAGACAAACGAAATTTGGCACAGACATCCGTCACGTGACCCTGAACAAAAAAGTCATTGAGGCCACGCCCCTTTCCCCACCGTGTTGCCATGGCAACGACCCGATGTCAACTTTGGCGCAGCCAAACCAAATTGGTACACGTGTGCGTCACTACAGTCCCAACAAAAAAGTACATTACATGGTTGCTAGGCAACCAACAGGAGGGCGGCCATTTGGGAAAAATGTAGTAATCTGGCGCCAAAGGCGTCATTTCGTGCACTCCATTTGAACGAACTCCTCCTAGGGCGTTGAACGCAGCGGCTCCCCGTTCGCTCCAGATCATCTACACAAGTGGGACATCAAAGTTATTAAAAACTTTCTAATAGGATTAACGGTGTTGTCATGGCAACGCCATGAATTCGGCGTCCATTTTCAGCGCTCGCCGCCACCTTTAAACAGTCGTAACTCGCACAAACTGTGGCCGATTTGAGCGAAACTTGAATCGTTGGTCGAGTCGTCGACCCCGGATGTTTTGATATATGAAATTTTAAAATGGGCGCGATAGCGCCCCCTGCAGAGCACCAAATAAAAATGAATAGGGGAAAAAATTGAACTTTGTCGTAGACAAAAGAAATTTGGCACAGACATCCGTCACGTGACCCCGAACAAAAAAGTAATTGAGGCCACGCCCCTTTTCCCACCGTGTTGCCATGGCAACGAACCGATGCCAACTTTGGCGCAGCCACACCAAAGTTGGTACACGCGTGCGTCATGACAGTCTGAACAAAAAGTACATTACATGGTTGCTAGGCAACCAACAGGAGGTCGGCCATTTTGGGAAAAATCGAGTGATCTGGCGCCGAAGGCGCCATTTCTTGCCTTTGCTCTTTTATAATCTCGACCTAGTGTGACAGGTAGGGCGCGGAAGCGCCTCCCGGTTATTGGGGCGGCGTGCGGCCGCCGGCGTCAACCGGCCAAACGAGACCCTCGAGGGCCTCTAAATGCCGCTTGCGGCTTTAATTATTATTATTTTTCCTCTCCCCCTAAAAAGCCAGTTTCGGCAACTTCCCACCGACGAAAAGTCCTGAATTTTTGCCCAAAATTCAATTAGGTGAAAAAAAAAAACCTTCACATCTCCAAAATGTAAAAAATGAAAAAAATGGCGCGTCAGCGCCCCCTGGAAAAACAGCGTTAACATTGCGCCCTATGGCCAGACCCCCCAAAATCCCGAATCCCCGAAAATTTTAGTTCGTCGTAGACGAAAAAAATTCGGCACAGTCATTGGTCACGTAAAGCCAAACAAAAAAACATATTACGCGGTTGCTAGGCAACCATCAGGAGGGCGGCCATATTGGCCAGAAGAGCGATCTGGCGCCGAAGGCGCCATTTCGTGCGCTCGCATTTGAACGAACTCCTCCTAGGGCGTTGAACGCAGCGACTCCCCGTTCGCTCCAGATCATCTACACAAGTGGGACATCAAAAGTTATTAAAAACTTTCTAATAGGATTAACGGTGTTGTCATGGCAACGCCATGAATTTGGCGTCCGTTTTCAGCGCTCGCCACCGCATTCAAAGAGTCGTAACTCGCACAAACTGTGGCCGATTTGAGCGAAATTTGAATCGTTGGTCGAGTCGTCGACCCCGGATGTTTTGATATATGAAATTTGAAAATGGGCGCGATAGCGCCCCTGCAGAGCACCAAATAAAAATGAATGAGGAAAAAAATTGAACTTTGTCGTAGACAAACGAAATTTGGCACAGACATCTGTCACATGACCCGAACAAAAAACGTATTGAGGCCACGCCCCTTTTCCCACCGTGTTGCCATGGCAACGACCCGATGTCAACTTTGGCGCAGCCAAACCAAAATTAGTACACGCGTGCGTCATGACAGTCTGAACAAAAAAATACATTACATGGTTGCTAGGCAACCAACAGGAGGTCGGCCATTTTGGGAAAAATTGAGTAATCTGTCGCCGAAGGCGTCATTTCGTGCACTCCCATTTGAACGAACTCGTCCTAGGGCGTTGAACGCAGCGACTCCCCGTTCACTCCAGATCATCTACACAAGTGTGACATCAAAAGTTATTAAAAACTTTCTAATAGGATTAACGGTGTTGTCATGGCAACGCCATGAAGTCGGCGTCTGTTTTCAGCACTCGCCGCCGTGTTTAAACAGTCATAACTCTCACAAACTGAAGCCGATTTGAGCGTAACTTGAATCGTTGGTCGAGTGGTCGACCCGGATGTTGTGATTTAGGACATTTGAAAATGGGCGCGATAGCGCCCCCTGAAGAGCACCAAATCAAAATGAATGAAGAATAAAATCCAACTTGGCAATTACCTGATGTCAACTTTGGAGCAGCCAAACCAAAATTGGTACACGCGTGCGTCATGACGGTCCGAACAAAAAAGTAAATTGCATGGTTGCTAGGCAACCAACAGGAGGGCGGCCATTTTGGGAAAAATCTAGTAATCTGGCGCCGAAGGCGCCATTTCTTCTCTTTGCTCTTTTATAATCTCGACCTAGCGCGGTAGGTAGGGCGCGGCAGCGCCTCCCGGTTATTGGGGCGGCGTGCGGCTACCGGCGTCAACCGGCCAAACGAGACCCTCGAGGGCCTCTAAATGCCGCTTGCGGCTTTAATTATTATTATTATTTCAATGTCTGCTTCTCAGAACCCCAAAATAGATGGTTTTACGAATGGAAACAAAGAGATAAAACGTTTTAAAGGACAAAGGACAAAACTCAAGCACTGAAAGGGAAATGTCTTTCTTTATAGATTTCAAATGCATTAGAAATTGCGTTGACGTCATGAAGGGCATTAGTCAGCGCAATATGTTTTACTAGTCCAAGATTAGTCCAATTATCTATCCCCTGCTTCTTGTCTTTTTTTGGCCAGTGCACAAAGAGCCGTGAGTCACTACACTGGTCTGGGTTTATCATCAGTGGATATGAATGGGAAATTTCCTTGACTTAGAAGTTTAATTTAAACAATAAAAATGTATTTATGTATGAACAAACAATTTTCAACGCCCAATTAAATGTTATGCTAAAATGAAACGTCATTTATTTCTCTATTACTTTCAATATCTCTTTTTGCAGCTCCTTCTCAACTACAACTTTGTACGCATACAAAAAGAGGAATATGCTTCTGTATTTATCATCATTTAATTGACCAATTGATGGGTGAGATTATATGTTTTGTTTTTTAGATCCCCAGTTCTAAGCTCTGTCTTGTCGTAAAAGAGGAGCCACCACTGACAGTTCACAGCATAGTATAGTTCAACGTGGCATTTTATAGCTTATGGTATAGTTAAAATAAATAATTTTAAAGAAAATGAATGTTGGTCTTGATATCTGTGAGGTCTTGATATACGTGAGGTCACTTTCTTGTTTCTAATTTCTAATTTTATTGCATCTCGTGCTTTAATAACTGATAAATGAAGGTGCAGATGCCCATCACAGTCGAAGATAAGCATCTCTTTATCCCGTGCTGGAGGCTTGTCTGAAATCTAACAGAGCCGCCACAATGGAGCTTATGGCACAGTCCAGTTCTGCTTGAGTAAAATTCCATATTGGAGCCTTTTTTTTGTTGCAATTATGATATCTATTTGAGCCATATGTAATGTATTCTGACCCTCGTAACCTCAGTAACAATCAGATTGGTGTTTAAAAAAGAAAAAGGTATTACTAAAATTGAAAATTAACTTGTCATCAATTTGTATTGTCCTTTTTAGTCATTGAGCACTTTCTGATAGGGTTGTGATGCTAACATTCTCATAGGAAAACAGCATTGGGTGGCTTATAAGGTCATCTCAGTTTCCTGGCAGCGTTGTTTGCCTCCCCTTTTCATACTGTGCACGAAAACTCTTTGTTTTAACCAAAGGTTTTCGATGTTGTTCGTGTTTAGACTCTCTTCCCTGCACAGATTAGCTCGTTTACCACAATCATTGTTATAACTTTCATTTTGAAACCTTTTTCATTTTTACCGCAGCAGAATGGGCAGATTTGTTTTGTATTCTTACATTTAATGACAAAAAGGCTGTATGGTGTCCAAAGTACTTTTAAAAGTCTGAAGTTTGTCCCCCTCATTTTTATTATTTATATATTTATATATTTATTTTATTCATCAACATTCTATCCATTTTGGACATTGAACACAGACCAACTCTGGCTGAACTTCCAAACAGATAAAATGCCACAGACTTCTTGGATGGCTTTCACTTTGCCAGATGTGGTCCGTGTGTCCCTCGTTCTCAGTTGGTATTTGAAGATGGCGTGGGTCAGCTCCTGTCCCTGTGAGTGTAAATAAGCCAAACCTCCTCTGGGACTAAATCCATAAAACAGCGTGGTTAGCACTGGGCCAGAGGCTACAGCTCGACCACAGACAGTAAAATGACAATATCCTCCATATCTGTGTTTATCTGGCACGCAAGACACTGTGGCTATAAAATAGCTATAAAAACTATATAGGAAACGTATTTTGAAGAGCTTTGTGGATAGAGCCAGCGGATTTCCTGTCCATTTTGACTTGGCACATGTACCAGGTACAACATAACATTACAGAGTGCATCTTTATAAGGGAGAATGGTTTCTTGGAGCTGAAGCACTCAACAAAGAACTCCAACACCCTATGATATGAAAGAAAAGAAAAGCCAAGTAAGTAATTAAATAAGTGCTTTATTTACACTCAACAAAAATATAAACGCAACACCTTTGTTTCTGCTCCCATTTTTCATGAGATGGACTTAAAGATCTAAAATTCATTCCAGATACACAATATTACCATTTCTCTCAAACATTGTTCACAAATCAGTCTAAATGTGTGATAGTGAGCACTTCTGCTTTGCTGAGATAATCCATCCCACCTCACAGGTGTGCCACATCAAGATTCTGATCTGACATCATGATTAGTGCACAGGTGTACCTTATACTGCCACAATAAAAGGCCACCCTGAAATGTGCAGTTTTGTCTCACAGCAAAATGCCACAGATGCCACAAGCATTGAGGGAGCGTGCACTTGGCATGCTGACAGCAGGAATGTCAACCAGATCTGTTGCTCGTGCATTGAATGTTCATTTCTCCACCATAAGCCGTCTCCAAAGGCGTTTCAGAGAATATGGCAGTACATCCAACCGGCCTCACAACCGCAGACCACGTGTAACCACACCAGCCCAGGACCTCCACATCCAGCAGGTTCACCTCCAAGATCGTCTGAGACCAGCCACTCAGACAGCTGCTGAAACAATTGGTTTGCATAACCAAACAATTTCTGCACAAACTGTCAGAAACCGTCTCAGGGAAGCTCAACTGCATGCTCGTCGTCCTCATCGGGGTCTTGACCTGACTCCAGCTCGTCGCCGTAACAGACTTGAGTGGGCAAATGCTCACATTCGATGGCGTCTGGCACATTGGAGAGGTGTTCTCTTCATGGATGAATCTCAGTTTACATTGTTCAGGGCAGATGGCAGACAGCGTGTGTGGCGTCGTGTGGGTGAGCGCTTTGCTGATGTCAATGTTGTGGATCGAGTGGCCCATGGTGGTGGTGGGGTTATGGTATGGGCAGGCATCTGTTATGGACGAAGAACACAGGTGCATTTTATTGATGGCATTTTGAATGCACAGAGATACCGTGATGAGATCCTGAGGCCCATTGTTGTGCCATACATCCATGAACATCACCTCATGTTTCAGCAAGATAATGCACGGCCCCATGTTGCAAGGATCTGTACACAATTCTTGGAAGCTGAAAATGTCCCAGTTCTTGCATGGCCAGCATACTCACCGGACATGTCACCCATTGAGCATGTTTGGGATGTGCTTGACCGGCGAATACGACAGCGTGTACCAGTTCCACTAATATCCAGCAACTTCGCACAGCCATTGAAGAGGAGTGGACCAACATTCCACAGGCCACAATTGACAATCTGATCAACTCTATGCGAAGAAGATGTGTTGCACTGCATGAGGCAAATGGTGGCCACACCAGATACTGACTGGTTCCGAGTCCCCAGACCCCCAATAAAGCAAAAAACTGCACATTTCAGGGTGGCCTTTTATTGTGGGCAGTACAAGGTACACCTGTGCACTAATCATGATGTCAGATCAGTATCTTGATGTGGCACACCTGTGAGGTGGATGGATTATCTCAGCAAAGCAGAAGTGCTCACTATCACACATTTGGACTGATTTGTGAACAATGTTTGAGAGAAATGGTAATATTGTGTATCTGGAATGAATTTTAGATCTTTAAGTCCATCTCATGAAAAATGGGAGCAGAAACAAAGGTGTTGCGTTTATATTTTTGTTGAGTGTATTTGTCATTGTATGAAATTGCATTCGGGTGTTGAGTTAAGGCTGTTCATACTCCACAAGACGCGAGAACTTTGTTCTTGTTCTTGAGGCAAAAAGAACAAGAACAAAGTTCGTCTGGCTCTGACATTTCATACTCCACAAACGTGTTGCTGCCGAACTGCCATGCCCCATTTTTCAGCAGCCAAAACAATCAAGGAATACAGAAATAAAACGAACCATTTGAGTTCAAACTATATAAAATGTATCAGTCACGGTATTGCAACATTTGAAGATTGACTTTAGTTAGCACATATCTCCCGCTAATATATTACGTTAGTTAACGTTAACGTTAAAAGCTTACCTCCGTTTCATTCAGTAAAATCATGTTGTTTGACGTCTGTGTAGCCTCTCAGTACAAGCGTTGTCCATCCAATCCATCCATCCATTCCATTAAACATGTTGGTTGACGTTTCCCAGTGTTTGATGATTGGCTCTAAGGTTTACAAGCTTGGTATCCCTCTGTCCACGAGACTGACCACTTTTTTTTTATCACTCGCTTCTTTCACGCAGGTAGCGCCAGGCTCTTCTGCTTTGCTCTTCTTCGTCCTTGCCCAAAACGTCCGCGTGTTTCTCGCCAGGAATTGTTTGCCATTTGCGTGTCCTTGTAATCCTTCAGCGAAGTGTTTTACTGCCGCGAGCGGTGCCTCAAACTTATCCATGTTGTCTCCCGTTATCCACACCGGTGTTGAGAAGTAAACATTGGATTCTCGCTTCCGGTTCTGCCAAATTAACCCCGCCACTAAACATCCAGCCAATCACAGCGAGAGTTCTGCAGCCCTGCGAACAAAGTTCTGCTGAACGAAGTGTCAGCAAGAGTTGCGAACAGGAGCTGCGAGAACAAAATGACGTCATTTTGTTCTCGCAGCTCTGGGTGCGAGAAGAAAGTTCTCGCGTCTTGTGGAGTATGAACAGGCCTTTAGTCTTGAGCCGCTGCGACTGAGTGGGCCGCCATTGTGGGCCAACTTGACCAGCATGTTTTTGGAGGTTGGAGAAACCGGAGTATTGCCTTCAGTGCTCCTCTAAAATGGTGCACCACTTCCTTGTTTCAGAGCGTGGTGTCCTGCATTGGTCAGCTCCTCCTCCTTCCTCTTCCTCCTGCGCAGCTCCCTCCGCTCCACAGCAGTCTTTCACCATCTTCTTGGAAGAGCGTAGCAATGATCATAATCTGTTTTATTCTCCAGTGAACGAACATTAGTTAGAGCAATAGTAGGGATAGAAGATTTGTGTGGCTTAGCTGTGAGTCTTGCCCGGATGCCTCCTCGTTTGTCCCTTTTTTGTTTCCTGTAGCGCCTCTTGTGTTGCCTCCACTGTGCTGCAGGTGTGGGGGGCCCTCTACAGTGTTTCAGAAGAAGATCACACAGCAAACACAGCAAAGATGTACAAAAGTATCCAGTAAAACAATGTGGAATAATGAAACTACGAATGCCGTTCGCAGAAAAAGGCACTTTGCATCGAACATTCTCGATATACATCTTCTAAAAACCCGTTATATACAACACTTTTTCCGCATGCTATATGTGCCTTTTTTCTGCACGTTCTCATTTTTAAGCTGCCAGTGAAGAGCACTTGATTGTCTTTACTGTATTTGGACTCACTGATGCACTCACCCTCATCCTGTATTGTTGCTTCCAAGTTTGGAAAATGTCCAAGGCAAGATAGCTTTTTTAATTATGTTTTTGTTTGCTTTTATGGTTCGGTAATCTCACCTGTGAATTATTTTTTCAAGGGCTTTGAGGTCAACTTCGTGCTGATCTCTTGCACCAAATCCATGCCTAATTTATATGCAAAAGATTAATTTCTATAGTGATGGAGAATCTCATAGAATGCACTATTTATTATCCATGTTGATGAGTTTAATTTCCAATTTTCACAATTTATTTGTGCCCACACTTCTGGGAGACTATGAACCGTATTTAACAGGCTTCAAAACTCTGCTGTGCTTATTATCCACGGGTCGTGATCAGAGATGCTGTAACGGGTAAAAATGTTGTACCGTTTTTAAGTAATGGCAGATGCTGTCTTGGACTTGACCCAAAACGTGCCTTCATAGCGCTTCAATTCACTTCCAAATATGCCTTTTCACTCGGGTCGCAGCCTCCCGTGATGTGACTCGCATGACTAATTCCATTAAAGGGGAATAACACGCATTGGGGATCTCAGTTTTCCTCCTCGCATTAGCATAATTTTGTTTGGCAACTTGGGAAACAGCCATTAACAGCTACAGAGTATAATGTACAGGGACAGGGGGTGGATCGATTGTGTATTTCAACATCTTAAGCTGCATCAAGAGGCTCTTGATCATTCATATTTGTGCAGGAGGCTTGTGATGCTACCATTAGCCGCTGATAAGAAAACAGCGATGTACTGCCCCTTCTTAATCTCTGACAGTCACGCTCTTCCAATCGATAGTCTTTTACTTTTTTGTTCCAAAGACAAGATTGATTGCCAGGACTTGCCGCATGCTCAGTCCTACTCCCCTTCCTTTCCTCATTATGGTTTCAATTAGGTGATCTCCTGGGACCTAGTGAGGAGGGAGGCGGTAAAAACTGTTTAGTGACCCCCTGCGAGTAACATCAAACAACGGATGTTAGAGCACAACCTTTGCCACGGACTTTACCGGAGCCAACAAGTGACGAAGCCGACCAAACAAGTGGATTAGTGGGAGGAGCGGAGGGGACAGCTGCACGGGGGAGTTCTCTGCGCGCCAGTCAGGAGGAAATAATGACAATGCTACCTTCTCATGAATTATTAAGCAGTGAGTGGCTATTTTGGTCCGTCTGAAAAAGCAGCATTTCAAGAGTTTGTCCGAGGCTGCGCGGCAGCATTTCTGATAGCTGTGTAACGTCTGATAAGCAGAGCATTGAGCTGATCAGGAGTGAGACAAGCGTCGGAGCAGCACACAGCGCTGTAGCAGAGCGCAGTATCAGTCAGAGCACAGGCAGCAGCGGAGGCACAACAAACTCTCCTCTCTTCTCTCTCCCCTCTCTTCTGGAGTTGTTCCTGCTCCGAGCGCACCGCTGACACAGGGAAGTGATCCAGAGCTGATAGCTGCCTCAAAACAAAAAAAAACAAACGCAGACCTGGCTGCCCCCATGCCTATCGAATTTGTTTGCAAAATTAAATTTGCAGAGGAGGATGAGAAGCAGAAAAGCCAGCAGGATGGGGACAAAGAGAGCCTGATCGAGGAGAGCTGCTCTCCTCCGGCCAAAGACCTGGCCAGGTTCGCCAACTCCAGCTCCCTCCATGGGATTAACCACATCTTTGTGTCGGGACGCCTTGGCATCCGGCAGACTCTGTGGGCACTTGCTTTCCTCACATCTCTGGCTCTGTTTCTGTACCAAGCAGCAAAATGTGCCATCTCGTACCTGGAGCACCCACATGTCACCGCTCTGAACGAGGAGGCGAGTCCAGAGATGGTCTTTCCTGCTGTGACCATCTGTAACATCAACCGCTTTCGTTTTTCTGCTCTCACTGACGCCGACATCTACCACCTGGCTAACCTCACGGGGCTGCCCCCCAAGAATCGAGACGGGCACAAACCCTCCGACCTCATGTACCCCGCACCCGACATGCAGGACATCTTCAACCGGACGGGACACCAGCTCGAGGAGATGCTCATGAGCTGCAACTTCAGCGGACAGAACTGCTCCGTGGACGACTTCACAGTGGTGAGTCAAAGTTTGGACAAGTTTACTCACTCGTGCACTCATCTGTAAAAGTTACCGCAACTGAGAAGTAACGGCACAGCAAGCGATCAAGAGTGTGCTAAAGTTTAGTTTTGCTCATACTGTACGTGACAATACGCAGATGAATGGAGAACACTTTCGACAGACTGTGCAATTCAAATTTCTCTTTGTGTTTATGCTCCTGGGGCTAGAGAGGTTCCCATGATGCATCTGTGCTTGCAACATTCATGCGTTTTCCTCCGGTCCCAAAGCCCCGCGTCTCTCTCCGATTCTGAGCAACAGTTTCCCTTCAGCCTGAACCCAATGCTTTTCTGTCAAAGAACAAAACAGCCTCTTGCGTTGACGGGAGAGCTGTCTTGCCTGTGTGCGTGCGCTTGTATACACTTTCCTAAGCCTGCGACTCCAGTGGCTAAGAGCACATGGCAGCAAAATTGTCATCAAAAATAGCACGGTGAGTGTCTCTTCGTTCTCCCGGCTGTCGGTCTGCGTTCCCCTCTCGCGCTCCTGCTCCTTTGCTGAGAGCCACCTTTCAGCAGACGGGAGTAATGCCTCTCCGACGTTGTATTTCAATCTCACTGCTGTTAAGATTAAATATTTACAGACAGACAGACATGATTTTTGCATTAGCCAGATTGACTAAAAGGGAATAAAACAATTTCCAGGAGAGAGAGAGAGGAGAGTACAGGACGTGTGCTCTTTGTTTGTGTGTATATTTAAAAGCACAGCACGCAGGTGAAAGCAGAGTTTTCTCCAGTGTTGTGGGCACTATTTATTAGCGGCACTGTCCTTGCTGGAGATGGATTTCCCCATCGCTCTTGCAGGAATAGGAATATGCAATTGCTTTAGTCATGACAAAGTGCAGGTGTCAAGTCTTAATAGGGTGTGTTGAACATTGATATGCTCCCTTCCTGTGACTCTGGGACGCCGCCTTATCACACCGGGGCACTACATCCAGCCTGATGTGCCAAATTAGACCAGAGAAATAATGACACGCTTTTGCCTTTCACAGCAGTGAGATGGATGGCTGCATTGGCTGCGCCTCTTGGTAGTGATGGTAAATCAGTGGGATTTTCTTGCTCTTTGCATTTTTTATGATTAAGCGTGGAATTGTGTTATGTTTTCCACAAGGCTGTGCAATTAATCTATGTGGGTGATTGCAATTCCTGGATTTTCCCCCTCGCATATGCATGAATCACACTAGTAAAAGCCACATAAAGCTGAAAACAAATAGAAAAAATGTCATTATGGATAACCTAAAGAATGGAATGGATAAAGGAGTCTAATCCATAACCTAGATTATATTTAATTTCTGTTCATTATTGACGTTAAACTCTTCACAAATTCATTGGTTTCTAAACTAGATTTAAGGAAAGCATTTGATTTTTTCTTTTTTTTCTTTTGGGGGGATTAGATTATGATAGATTATGCAGATGACATTCCAGCACAGCTCCAGAAGCCACTCAGTCCGGACAGTTGAGGGTTCTGTTTAGGATTAAGGAAAACATGTTAAATCTCGATAGATCTGGTTCATTTATGTGATTCATTTACTGGTTTCAATTTGTCATTTGATTTTGTATCATCATTTAAAGCAGTCTAGTGCAGACTAGTGAGGGGGAGTGGAGCCCCAGAGTTGAAGACGTTCTGATGAGACATTTTCAATTGCAAGCAACCCAGTCCAGATGACTACTTTAGCAAAACTATTGCTATCAGCAACAGCACTGAATAGTAGTATTTCAGTATTTTATAAATCAGACATTACTTACATATATTTTTTCTCCATTAAATGTGTTTTGTTGTTGTTTTTTACTTATTTTATATTTATTTTTGTTCAGTTTTGACAGATGGCAAAACACTGGTAGCTTCCTAAACATGTCACCCTCACTTGCCACTTTGATTTACTTGATAATAAGAAATTAAACTTGCTTGGCATTTTCTAGACCAGCGGTTCCCAAAGTGGGAGTCGGGACCCCTCTGGGGGTTGCGAGGCCTTGGGTGGGGGTCCCCAGATGATTTCAATATGAAACAAAAAGAAAAATGCTACTGTTCTTAGTACACGTTTTACTGTAAATTCATTCAGTTCATTCATTCATTCAAAATAAACTGTTTAGATACATATTAACTTGATTATAACATGTTTTTCTTTCCTAAAGTAGTGTAAGAGGCAATAACTTTATACAATGGGGGTCCCGAGATGTTTACGTGTCAATTTTGGGGTCCCGGCCAAAAAAGTTTGGGAACCCCTGTTCTAGACCATCAGTATGTTTTCATAAACTCTGTCGTACAGGAGTTGCCCATCATAGAAAAAGGTTGTTGAGCTGTCATCTGTACTCTGTCCATGAAGTGTTGGACGCTTCACTTTTCATCCAAGAAGCTTCGTCGGCGACATTAACGAATTCTGGACTACAGAGTACAGATGACAGCTCAAGAACCTTCGTCTATGATATTCTAGACCTAGTTAAGTATGCTTTGTTGTTGTTTCATTAGCTTAATCTACATATAATCAACAGAAGAATAAGCAGACACGTCACAAATAATTTAGTGTACTTTGTAAAAACACTGTGTGACTTGTAACTTCTGAAAGAGACTAGTCGCAGTGACCAGTGAGCAAAAATGTCAAGCCGAGCGACCCACCACGGACAATGAGAGAGAATTAAATTGCTTTGCTCTCCTATAGATACATAAAAGTAGTTATGACAGGAGAATGGGTGTATTTTCTCCTCAGTTGTTCTGTCAGGCGTTTGAAAATGTCAGGCACCTCAGGGAGTCAGAAAACTTTGATGAAACTGCAGCAAAAAGTTTACTGTGTTTTTCTGCCACGAATCCACCATCAGTCCTGTCATTTTCTGGTCTATTAATTAGCATTTCTTCAGCTAAGCACCAAGCCGGTGGCATTTTGGGGATAGCGGTCCACTTCACAGCCCAGAATTGGACCTCACTGAAGGATTCCCATTGACGGGCTCCTCTCTGTGTGATCTGCATTTGGGTTTGGCTTGTCAGTTAGATTTGTTACAGGCTACTAGCTACCTCTCCACGCTTGACAAGTCACTTACTCGTCCGTCCTGCGGGGTATGCACCATTGGGGCCGCACAGGGAGAGAAGCTTCATGTAGGAGAGTGCAACGTTTCCCACTGCTTTTATGATGATTTCACCAAATAGAGATAGCTAATTGTTTCATGATGGGCATTTCAATAGCAATTTAACAAATAGGGGATATCATGTCCTCTGCATAAAAGTCTCCTGTCATTATATAAAGCTGTTAACCTTGTAGTGTATAACTCATGTATTAGTTTAGCAGATGTTTCAGTCTTCTCTCAATGTGATTCTCCTGGACTTAAAATTGCCCAGTGAACTAAATGTTGATCAAAACAAAATGAAGTCACAATATTGTTAAAAATAATTTGCCATTTCATATACTTTTCAATGTTGTTCAGTCCTAATTAGGGATGCACCAATCCGATACTGGTTTCGGATACTGATAAAATACGATACCGGGTATTGGCTACAAATATCGATACTGATCCAATACCTGTTTTGGCTCTTACTGCTTTAAAAACAAAACTTTCAGCAACTAAATCTAAAGGAATATGGACATGTTTTGTAGCTAAGAACCTGGAGAGTGTGATCGCTGAGTTAGTTAGCGGAAGCATGCTAAAGCTAGCAGAAGCATGCTAATGCTAGCGGTAACTAATCAGGCTGGGTCAGAAACTATGAATGAAATACCTAAAGTAGCCTAAAAAAATAAAATCAGCCACAGCTGGAGTGGCCAAGTATTTGTTTTATTTTAGTCTGTGAAATGCTGTTAAAGGGACACTGCGTAACATTTTGACTATACTGTTGTCATTAAAATAAAACATGCTCCTAATGAGCAACTCAACACAGAAAATGCTATTACTGCAGTGGGTAATCAAAGACTGGATTTGGATGAGAACCTAACCTATTCAAATCTCAAATTCTGCTGCTTTTAGTCAACATCTCCATGGCAACGAGCTAGAGACGTTCCCATTCCCGGTAAAGTTACAGTCATGTCTTAGGAGAGGTGAGCCGCTCACAGCAAAAGACACATGCTTGTTTGTACATTTATGAGGTATTTTTCAATTATGAGAAAATCTGTCATAAAATAAATGCTTTTATTTCAATTTTATTTATTGGGTAAAATTCTACGCAGTGTGGCTTTAAAGAATAACTGATATACGATATTTGTAATGTATCAGTTGTAATGATCAGCTCACTTTACAGTATGTGAGTTGTTTAGATTGATATAAAATAGCCTATTCCATGAATATTGTCAAAAATCCAGTGATCCTTGTTAAATGTTTTCCATCCTTTATTGATAACTATATTTGATAATTGATCTGTAACATCCTGACAAGACTTTATCGATCTCACTATGGAGATAGATTCACTTTTTTACTCCAAGCCACTTTTAAGAAAATTTCTTGGTATCGGTTAATATCAAATATCGGCAGATACTCAAACCCCGTTATCAGAAACAAAAAAGGTGGATCGGTGCATCTCTAGAAATACATTGGATATTAGATGCAAATTTTGAATATAGTATGTACAGTAAATAATGCTGCAGCCCTAAATATATTGGCCAATGCTTTTCATACATTGCATGTCATTTGTTAGTCACAAAAAACAAAAACAAATAATAATACTGTGTATTGTGCTGCAAATGCTTTACAGCCACATTCAAAGCCACATGTTTTGTTGTTGTAGCTTTTCCTGATTTTCCTGAACCCCACTTGACTTTTTTTTATCCAAGCTCCAGGTGTTTGCTTTTGATACAATATTTAAAATCCCACCACATTTTGTGCGTGCTGACAACACTAAAATCTTGAACAATGTCTTTCTTAAAAGTTTGTTTTTTTGCTGCACCAATATTATTTAAAAAAGTGAGAATTTGTCGGAGAAGATTAATTGTCTTCAGCACATTCGGTTAAATCTGATCTGGTCTTTTCTAAATCACGGCTTCTTTACAGCAGCACGTAGCAGTGAATTTTGTCTTTCTTCTTCCCCGCATGATTATTTGACGTCGGTAATAATGCCATTGCTTCTAATTAAAGATTACACTATTGACTCACGGAAGATAAAGCTGATTCAACAAGCTGTGAATAAATAGATTAATATTTTTCTCCCAGTCTAACGCTGAATAATTCTCAGCCTATTGTGTGGTGAGATGAGCACCGAGACCCACTGCATTTTTTGTTCTCATTATTTTTTTTTTTTTTTGTCCCCCCGGAGTGGCTTGCTCTGTCTCTCAGCTGTATTTGTTGCTTGCATTATCCGATTTGGCTGTGAGCAAGGACAAGATCCTTTCTGCATATATTCCTGGCGGATAACTAAACAGCTATAGGGGTGGCGTGTGACGTGATCTATAAAAAAAAAAATTTTAAAGTGAAAAAAACACTCACAGGCCAACGCGGACGCCTGTGCAATCTGTCATTACAGCCGCTGCGCCGCTCCGTTTGGCATGTTTTACAGTTAATTGAATGTTTAATAGTATGACGCCTCTCTTCGCCTCTCTCTGTCCTCTCCTTTCTGAGGCCAAACCTAAAAACACATTAACGTAAATCAATACGATGAGGAAAGGCACAGCAAACAGTCATTACGTCCTCGTGTCAGCCAGTGTGTGCCCTCGGACACAAAGGGCCAGAACTGGGAATATCAACCTCTGGGTTCAATATATCACTCATTGTCATAATTATGCATAGTAAAAAATCTAGGTACAAAAGGTTTTAAATTATGCACTAACGTATAATTGTTTACTCGAAATAAAGGTAATTAGTCTATTGTAAACTATTGTGCATGAGAAAATAATTAAAGTGAAATAGGTGCTTGAATTGTCTTGAACTTCATTTGACCCCTGTTGGAATTTTAATCAACTTGAGCAAAAACACTTTAATTTACAGAAAATAAAGTTTACAATTAAAGAGTCATGAAAAACACAAGTGCCACTGGAAAAAAATAAGTAGGTTGTCATTTTGTTTTTAATGATCAGAGCTATTTTAGTGCCATAAAAATAGTACACACTTGTTCTTAATCAAATCCACATAGCTTTTAGTGTCACAAGTGTCACAACTAGAGAACAGTGACAAAAGAATTAAATGAATAATGCATTGAATAAAACAAAAAACTAAAAGTCAGTTTATTCTCGCAAAAAAAAATCCTATTACAGACAATTAGGCGTTTAGATTGTTCTTCATCGTCAACATCTCACTGGGAAACAACATCATTTGTGAACTGAATGATTCAGAATGAGAAAACCACTGGTACATCACCTCAGTTTTTCTTCTGTGACTGTTTTTGTTGTTTTTTTTCCTCCCAAAATCCAACTTCACTCAGAGGCTGACATAATATTTCTTTTATTCTCTGAGACGGGAGGAGCAGTGCTGTGCTTCTTGTCAATCTCCTCCCTTTTACCAGCCGCGGTTTGCAAGATGTGTTCGCCGATGTAGTGGATTTGATTGTTTTGATACCTCCAAAGACGCAACTCCCTCACTGCGGATGCCATGTCTCTTAAAATGTACTGTATGTATAGGCTATATTTGCAACATGTTTTTTTTTTATTGTGTGCCACTATAAGAGAGTTCACAGTAATATGACAAGAAGTCTTTAGACGAAAGCAGAAGAATTTCAACATTAGCAGGTCTTGAATACATCCTTCATAATGGTGTGAAATGCCAAACCCGAGCCTGAACATAAGCTCTGTAAACTCAATGCGAAATAGATTTTTATACCTGGGCTCTACAATATTTCGCCATTGCACTATTAGGTGACTCATCGCAAGAGGATGGATGCAAGAGGCCACATATTGTTCAGTCATTGCATGGCTTTAGTTTTTCTCGTATAGTGCAGCCCTAATTTTATATATTGCATTTTGTTTGCTATTTTTTATTTATGTTTACATTGTTTGTTTTTGGTTTATAATCTCCATTACATCGTATGAGCTAAATTACACTGAACTATATTCTGACTTCTATATTATGATATGCTTTGAGTCCCCAGTTCGTCCCTTGTCCAATTTGCCTACTGTATTTGTAAACCCCGTGTACAGATGGCTTGCAGTGTGACATCCACTTTCCCACTGGGCTCCAACATCTGCACACCCAGCCCTTTAACAACTCAACCGCGCACAATGTTGCTTCCTCCTGCCCCCCCCCTTCTCCCCTCCAGTGCAGTGCAATGAGTTGAGCGTGAATGTGACTGGAGATCTGGGCCCGCTTCGTCTGCAACAGTCTGTCTGTCAAATTAGGCGTCTACAGTTGCTCCGCTGTGGGTGTCCCCGCAGCTGAGCGGCCGCCTGGTATCTGATCCACGCGGTCGACCCGGGAGGTCGGACTCAGCCGCGTTAGCTCTACTCAAATAGGCTGCAAACAAATAAGCAGGCAATGTTCTTGTTAAAAGTACAGGCACTGTCAGTTTATTGACCGTAAGCTTCTTTTGCAAAATGGACGTGTTCAGATGTTTTTCATGGTGTCCCATCTACTCAAATTGTATCCTTCTATCCTTCATATTTGTTAATGTTTGGATTATATTAAAGACATTGTTTTCCCCATGTTCAAGTTCAAGTTTGTTTTAAATTGCTGGGTCCAACCTTATTCTAGATTTTCCAAAGGCATTCTTAACATCCCAATTTCTTTATGGGGCTGAATTTATAAACACCCGAGCGATCCGGTAATGTTTACATTATTAGCCTCCACCAGGTTAATAGGCTCTATGCAAATGGAACGTGACTTCCGAGTTCGATCCCCGCCGGCCACGGTCCTTCCTCTCTCGCTATTTTCCCTTTAAGAATAAGTGCTGTCTTGCACAAATCAACGAATAGTTCAAGAAAACATCACTGACAGTGAGATACTGATCCAAAGTCACTCGCTACGTTGGATGTCAATTCTTGACTGCAGGAAACGTCTGTGTTTTTTGAGGTAGGAGTCTTTATCTCAGAGCTAACGGCTAGTATCAAAAAACAACACCACAAAAATTAAACGTATTTATACCAAAGACAGGCCGATTATTTTTTGAGCGGCTCATTAAAAAAAAAAAGGTTGCCATTTTACTTAGTGTTAGCCGTTACTGTAGCTTCAAGACAAAAACACTTACCGTGAAGAGCGCAGGAGTTTCCTCTGGTGAATTCTTTGCACCTGATGCAATGTGTTTAACATGATGCTGTGACTGTCCACCAGTAACTCACTGCCTGCCATGGAATCTTGAGCTGTTTATTTTTTTAGACAAGACCTCATAGGGAAATAACAGAGACAGGATGAGCAAGCGATGGCTGAGAATCCACTCGGATACACTACCGTGCAGCCTATTGTTATAGCATCAGTGATATTTCCGTGTTTACTATTGCATAACGCTACAGACATATATATCATACAGTACAGTAGCTCAGGTGGAAGAGCGCTCACCCAGATTTTACGGTTTGATCACAGTATGATGTTGTGTCTTGTGCAAGACTCTTAACTCTCAATGCCTCCATGTGACTCGGTTATGAATGAGAACAGGCGAGCGGTTTCTTGATAAAAAGTATTTTGAGTGGCCAATGGAGATGGGAAAGTGTGAGACCATTAGTAATGCGACTTTACCATTACTACTAGTACTAAAAACAGGAGCTAAAATCGCATACATGTTTGTGCTGTGGGGCATAAAAGCTGTCCAAAGATATGCATCAGCTACTTGTACTAATGGTCACAGTCCATTAGAGTGGAGTTTATGAGATCAAACGTTTACAAGATCTTAATAGATTTTTATGTAAATGCATTGCTATTAACTAAATTAAACAAAAGCAACACTGTAAGTTGATAGCCCAAAAGAACCACAAGAAATACACTGGAGACTTCCATTTTCTAGTCTGTTTTATTTTTGCGTTCTTGTTTTGTCAGAAGATTGTACAGTATTTTGGAAGCTCTTTCTCTGTGTTAATATTCAAATGGAGGGTTGACTGAATGGAGGAACAATCCCTTATCTGTTTATGTAAAGATGGAAAAGTGGCCCTGCTGTTTTGGGAAAACTTTGCGCTTTGTGTTTTCTTGTTTCTTTTAATAATATTGAATAATTGGCTCTCTGCTGGGTACATTTTCCATTAGAATTTTGCCCCTTTTTCGCTTCTTTGGTCTGAGCTGAAACTAAACCAGTAACTAAGAGCCAAGAAAAAATCCGAAAACTCCAAGTAAAAGTAATATCTTTGTGCTAACTCGCATTAGAGATTTGAATCACTAAACCTTTGCAACTTCGTGAGCACAAACAAACACGCCCAGTCACTTCTTGTGCTGTCTCCATTATCACTCTCTCATTGAAGTAGAAAATACACTTAAAATAAAACTACACTTATTTCCCTTCTTCTGCGAGACCCTGTGATTTGCTCTCAAGTCCTTTCTCCTCTGAGATGCATTGCAATTGGGCCTTTCAGCTATTTCTCGATATGACGCATGTGCCAGTGCGTTACACCAACATGCAAACACTTTATATTTGGACATGTTTACCTTTCTTATCACTTCCTCAAGTTTTTAAACTCGTACAATGCCAGACTGAGAGTTGCGATGGGCAGAGCTGATTAATTGCCTCGTAATATTATATCATCAAGGAGAAGAGAATTAAAGTAACATAGAATAAGTCCTACCCCTGTCATCTGTTTGGTCACCCCTAATTTGCCAGTTCACTCAACAAGGCTGAGGCAGTGTTAGTGTTGAAATACATTTCACTCATAATATTATCACCAAACAGTAACAAATTCAGCAAAAACGCCCATTAACATGAACTAACATGCTGAAATGTGTTGATTACCTTGTACAGCCCTTATTGATCACATGATGTATCACATGATCTGTTCTTGATGCCATTCTTTGACTTCTTCAAGACAATTAACAGCTAGTCGCTCTTCTCTGTTTTATTAATTACATTTAATTCAACTTTATTGCTGACTCACAGTCCATTAACAATTAAATATAAGGTCTAGACAAACAATTAAAATGGCATATTAAAAGACAAGCATCCCAAGGTCTCCACAAGTCAAACTGATAACGTGTCACCCTCCATTTTATATGTGTGAGGGGCACTATTATTTTATTTTCAGACATGTTCAGTCGACAACATAAAGCTGTACATCAAAGTTCATAGTACGGCCTGTAAAGTGTTCACTCTGCCATTGACATTTCTGTGGCACTTGACCATCCTCAAAAGAACACACAAATCACCATCATCATCAAAACGGGTCCAGAGGTGAACCGTGTCCAAGGGAGTACAGTACGCTTTAAATAAAGTCAGCTTTACCCTCTCTGTACAACAGCCAAACGTCCGTGCCAGAGTATGGATTATATGCACAGTGATTTTCGACTGGACAATTAGATCAGCGCTGTCCTCTGTTACATTCACGATTAGCAGGGTCCCACACAAATGAATAGATAGCTCAAGATTTCGTAAAGGACAGCCCATTACATACAACGCTGGGCATACAACACTCTCCATTGTTTACAAATGTCTTCATCATCTGACAAGTGCTCAGTGATGATGTGCCCGAGGTGCTCGATTTTGTTACATTTTGTTGATTACGAACATCATCAGACAGACAAAAGTTTGGAAATGTCTCTTATCTTCATTAGCTTTACCAATCATGACCATACTTTTAGCACTATTGTACTTCATGCCATGCTCGAGACCATAGGCTGAACAGATATTGAGTAGCTGCTGTAGACCAGCCATATTTGGACTAAACACGACAAAATCGTCTGCATACAAAAGATGATTTAGAACAACACTTCATGTATTAAAAGTATATATCATTGACACAAATGGAAAAAGAACAACTTAAAACAGCACATTTCATTCAAAAAGTTTAAATGGTTATCGCTCCTCTGTTTGGTCACGGCGTGTTTGATTGCGTGAAGCTGCGGCTCGGGGCTTTTAAGTCGATGATGAAGGTTTCCGATGTTGTGAAGCGCAGCCCCCTTGCATTCCCCCCCCCCCGGGTGTCTTTTAGTGGCACAGGCATTTGTCTCTCGCTGGCACGTCATACAGCGAGCCCACGGAGGTGTTAATGCACTGGCTTTAATGGAGCCTTCTGTAGAGTTCACACACACACACACACACACACACATGGAGAGAGGTGATTGATCAAGACTCCGACCGGCCGCCACTCCCTCTGTCTGGATCAATCACGTTTATGAAAAATACAAGATGAACTTCTGCAGAACAACAAATGAGATAGAAACAGACCTAGACCCACGCTCACCTTTTCAACTTTAGAGTGGTCCTTCAAAGCCAATCTAAGGCTCTGTTCAGTTCCAAGCATAGAAGTGGGTAGAGCAGAAACAATATATTCTTAAGTAAGAGTAATATTAAAGTTGAAATGAAAACTTTTAAGTAGTGAGCCAAATAATCACTCAAGTAAGAGCAGTCAGGACCTAATTTTGCAGTTTTAAAATGGTGATGTTGTTTAATATCGACTTCTATATCATTGTATCATAAGATATTTAGATTGTTATACATTGAAACAAAACATGGTGATTTATACCAGTAACCAGGACCTTAAACCCATATAACGTAAGTAAATTATTCGGCTATACTATCTTGGCTATACAACTTGTTTTTATGGTCTATTTCCGTTGCTTCTGTAGTTTGTACAACCCACAGGTCCACACAGATTGAGAGAGTTGGTTCAGAAGATTGATCGTGGTTCCCGCCTCGTGCCCCTCCCTTTTGTCCAGATCAATACATCCTTCAGTCACAGCACTTCCCTCGTCTTCCCTTCCCTCCGTCCTCCCTCCTACTCCACGCTGCTCGCGACTAATTATCCCACGCCTTTGTTTTGGGCTATAGCCTCAGTCGCATTTGTTAACGCCAGTGGAGAAGTGAAGATCTTTACAACAAGATCTCTGTTTATGTTCGCGTATAGCCAGCCCAAATCCATCAATATACACTGTCTACCTTCTCCCTGTAGGGCGCTGGAAATTATCGAGCAACTCAAAGTGACTCACAGCCCAAGCGGTGAGGAAAGGCATTTCGATAAAACAAAGTGAAATTTTAAGTGGCGGTCCAATTTGACAAGTTTCCCCTTCCAATTATTTTTATGCGGTAAAATTAAGTTCTTTATTTCATCCAAACACATCGGCTTAATTTAGAAATGGCACAATAGGAGTGAAAGAAAGTTAATTAAAATCTATTTTCTCATCCACACGCCTCACCAAAGATTCTGAGGACTTATAATTTCAGATTGCATCACAGTTCATGATTTTGTTTACAACTTTACAATGGTAGTTGTCGGAAAAGTTTAGCTAAACATACTAAACATGGGCGACCCGGTGGCGCAGAGGGTTAGCGCTCGTATTCTCCCTATGTCTGCGTAGGTTTCTTCTGGGTGCTCTGGTTTCCCTTACCACTAAAAACATGTACATTGGCCAGGATGAGTGACTGTGTGTTTGAGTGTGCGAGTGGGGGGCGGTGGATGGAAATTTGCCCTTGGCTACAATCCGACCGTGTCCCACTGTATGTTCATTAACATGTCCCGACCAAATAAACAAATACATGAAATAAAATACTGCAGTTTTTTGCTTTAATATTTGCCCTTTGTGTGAACAATTTCAGTTTGCATTTTTCTTATGGTGATCTGTACACTGACTTTGTCCTCTGTTGGTTGGATTATTATGTAAATCCATCCATCCATTTTCTTCCACTTGTCCGTTGCCGGGTCCTATGGCTCCTCCTGCAGGTGGTGGGTCCACAGAAGGACGGCCTCATGGTTCTAACCGGGCCTGTTGGTCTCTCATAAGGGGCTTCAGAACCGCTCTTTGTCTGACCCGTCATCTAGGACCTGTTTGCCACGGGAGACCCTATCAGGGGCACGAAGCCCCCGACAACAGCGCTCCAGGGTCATTCGGGTGCTCAAACCCCTCCACCACGTTAAGGTGGCGGTTCCAGGAGGGGGATTATTATGGAAATACTTTTAGTTTTAGTATTTGTGACAAAATAACATCAGTTTGAGTCACTAGATTACGTTAATGCTGTAATAGTTCTACAATATACCAGTGATTCTTAATCTAAGGGTTGGACTCAAATGGGGGTCCACAAATCTTCCCAGGGGATCCTCAGAAGAGAAGATTACACATGAATAATCTTTTAAAAAATATATTTTATATGATTTTTGCTGAATCTGACCTTAACCTTTGAAATTAATACATGTCTTTGATTCTCCTTAAAATACAGTAGTGTGCCAAGTGTGTGGTGCTAAAATAGGGATGACAAGATATTCACATCAGGTCATGGCTAATGAAGTTGAGGACCAAGAGTGTACATTCAACCCAAATGCTTGAGTCTGCATAAATCACTGCTCAAAGTGCATGAGGATTAATGCTGGATTTCAATGTTATGAGAAACTCATTGAGAATGTGTCTTCTTAGTATTGAGGTCTATTGTAAAACTCTCTCGAACCTTTCTTTGTCTTGTATGTTATCAACTAGTTTATTTTTCTGTTTGCCGATACAATAGAAATACTTGAAATTCAGAGTTGTTCAAGCCTAATGGATACAGCGACTTCTTTTCATTTTGCTTATGAAGGCAGTTGTCGTGTTGGGAGCACACTAATCTGAAGTCCTAAATAGTCCTCTAGCTTTCTGAGAATACACTACAATGATGTTTATTCGTTTTTAAAACACAGCTCTAAATCCAACCCTTTTGTCTACCATTATAGTTGATTTCTCTGTTTATGCATTGCTGATAACTTGATGAGTGTTCAGAAATAAAGACGTTGACTATGAAAGCCCTGGGCCAGCACTCTCTAAATGCGCACTTTTCCTCTGAGCTGCCAATGGGAGCTTTTTATTTTGTCATCTTTCCCAGTCACTGAATACATTAGCGCATATTCCTCTGAAAAATTAACCAAGCTTGCTTTTAGACCCGCGCCACATAATGGCTTCGTGCTTCTTCATTCCCCGCGCTCGTGAGCTTTAATTACTTTGCCAGGGATAGTGCACGGAGGAGGTGGGCAAAAAACTGTTCAGCAGACAACGGCATTTACTTTGGGCTGGAGTCACAAATACATTTAAACAGGTTTCACGGTATCATAAACAAATTAATTGTGAAATAGGTTTGGAAATGAAAAAAGATGGTCTCTTAATACCTAATTAATTAATTGAACAAATCTAGACCCAACCTTTACTTTCTGTTCAAGGGAAGATTTTTAATCCCAAAAATATGTGGAAAAAAAATACATGTTTTTGTTAAAGCCACATTGCGGAACTTTCCTGGTCATGTGTTACATCACTAGACCAGGCAATCTGCTGTAAAAATGTAACAACAACTTGCTCCTAGTTATGGGAATCACAATTTTTCACTCTTTTCAGAGTTTTCTGGCATATTTAACACACACAAATAAAATTAGGTCCAGATGAATGTTTTATCTCACTCTTACAGTAGATATTTAAGCAGATTGTCCAATAGATTTGGAAAAAAACTCTAGAGGTTAGCATGTAGCATGAAGCTAATGTTAGGATAATCGTTAGAATTCTCCATTATTTAGGTATTTATGGGCTGTTGAACAACTTTGCTCCTCTCCATGTCTTTGTATCTTCATTTGGTAGAAAATACAGCCACCATTCAGAATTTGTTAAAGGCACAATGTATAGTGCATAACATTTTGGCTTTTTTGTGTGTGTGGTGAGTAATTGTAGAATGCACTTAGATGAGGCCCTAACCTATTGAAATCTCATATTTAGTCAACATCTCCATGGAGACGAGCTGGAGAAGTCCCCGCTGCCAGTAAAGGGACAAGTGGGGTCTTATAGGAGAGGTATTGTATTGTATTTTATTCTATTTATTGGGTGAAATGTTGCGCGATGTGGATGCCCCTCTGTCAGCTTTGAACATGATTATTTGTGGATGTTCCCAGATGGCCTCTGTATCTATTGACAGCAGCATTGCTATTAGGCCATGGGTTATCAAAAGAAAACATTTTGAAGGATACCTAATGTCATTAAGCCTAATGTTTGGCTTTTCTTTGAGACTGTTGTCAAAGCGACATCATCAGCAACATCTCCATAGAAACGAGCGAGTGCTGTCCAACTTAAAATAAAAAAGATGGGCAGGGTTCAATTTGAACATGCATGCAGTTAACAAGCGGGCTACTTCGGGAAGCAGTTACTTCCCTGGAGCTGAATTTTCAGATAATTGCTTGCCACTATTTACATCTAATCTTCAGCTTGATTTTAAAACTCTTATAAAAATGGAGAGATGAATATTCCTTTTATTTACACATATGCAAAAGCTTGTGGGAATATCACTCATTGAAGCTGAAGCTCTGAAAGCTCCACGCAGCCTTTGGAGAAGAGCAGTTCTTGCGTGGGCTCATTTTGTCCTCTGACCAAAACGTAATAAAGTAAAACGCATAATAGGTTTTGGCAGCTCTTGGCACAGCTCACCCACCAAAAAGACAAAGAAAAATCTTCAATCGCCTCTATGAAATATATAAAAACTTTATTTTTCCATTAAATTTGGCCTTCCAAGCACCACCTTACAAGGTATTTGAATTTCCTTGTACCAGCAGGCCAGCAGAATACAAAATGTGTTTCTAAGAACTATGTTAAAGTGCAATTTTCTAACCACACTATAATTTACTTAGGAAAACAAAGCCAATATAACAGCTGGATTTTGGTTTCCTTTGTTGCAGCAGCTGTTTTTCTTAGCCCTCTGAATTTCACATTCTCAGTGCTGGAGAGAGGAGCACTGGCATAAAATCACAGCGTTCTCTGAGTGTGGCAGGTTTGTTGTTGCTTCTCTCCGCATTAAAATTAAAGTGAAATGCATTTCTTAATGAAAGCTTTCAGCACTCAGTCTCTCCATCTATTACCGGACGCCCCTCTTACACTGTACCACGGCTTGTGTTCAAGATATTTAGACTTGAGTTTTGGGATTGTTAGATAATACTGCTGAATGAAAATGTTGAAAATTATGTGAGATCCAGAGCTCTTAGAGCTCAAAGTATAGCTTTGTGTTGCACATTATTGACTGGATTTTAAAATTATGAAAAACAACTTTATTTCTTAATGTACTTTGCGTAAGGCACAATTATACTGTGCTAGTTTGTGTTATTCATATCGGTGGTTCAGTTACAGAGTAGTTTCACACAAAGTGTGTTATAGTATTAAGTGTGTGATATTTTTGAGCTGAGATATTGCAAGTCATGCCAAGACTGGGTGTTGAGAACTTTTAAGAAGAGAGATCAAATTGTAAATGGAACATTATACAACTCCATTATTTTAACGTGGTGTCTAGACTAACATTGCTTATAGCAATATAAAAAGTAAAGAAATGAGCCGTGGAACAACTCCATTTAGTGCCGGGTCAGTACCAGTAAACACATCTTTTTTACACTATTTTAACAAAATAAACAATTTTCAAAATACTAACTCAAATTATAATCCTAATATATCAGGCAACGGCAGGACTGAACCCCTGTGTCTTGTGCCTTGGATGATGATGCCCATTTGTTTCAATGGGACCTGAGTGAGCTCCAGTGTCAGGGTGCATGTCCCCGTCTGGGCCTGGACAGGAGGCTCTCGTCTGCTCACTCGGCTGGAGGATTGGCTCTCATCCCGAATCGAGACGAAAGTCTCACATTTTGGCTGTGGCCCATGTTGATGTTGTTTCTCATGTTTGTAGCTGCGTGTTTTGTACCACTCAGATGTCACATGGCCTGCTGTGTTAATCCTCCATGTTGGCAGACAAAAATGTGAAATAAAAGAGGCTACATTTCAAACTGAATGGGATTATACAGTTTATAATTGCACTGTTATTGATATGTGGCACAAAGCTAAGCAAAATTATTTACTCAGACGCGTTTTCTTTTCCATTTTGTCTCTGTCTCTTTCTCTATTCAACTTTTCACTTTATCTGGACCTTACCATAAGTCCATTGGTTTGTCTTAGCTACCCATTACACTTAAGAATAAAATGCAGATATGCATTTATTCTAAAATGCATATTGTAAAATGCATACTAAAATGCAAGACATATCTGCCATTGAATTATTGTATTGTTGATACATTGATACATACAGTACTTACACTTTATTGGTTTCAGTCACACAACAATTCCTTGTTATGGGTGCCATTGGATCATACAGTTTTCCACTTACTGTAATTGCTGGTCTAATGCCCATTGCAATGCATGCTCTTCTCTTCACTCTACCATAAAAATGTGTAGAAATGTGGGCATGCTATACAGAGTATCTTATATAAAGCATGTCAGCATAGTGGAGGCTATGAAATGTGTTGGCACCAAGTCCCAAAGCAATGTCCTAATGATCCCTCTTTTATCTTTTTCCTGTTCTTTGGACTTATTTTTGTGGCATTAACATTAATGACGCGCCGCTCTGAAGTACAGTAAAGTGAGGTGTTGCGACAGGTGTGATATTTTGTCTAAATCTATACGGCTTTATGGAGCGCACCGGCACCGGCGGCCCGCTCACTCGCACCGTTATTATTATTATGTTTGGCTTACCTTGCAATGCGCTCCTGGGAGATGCTTACAATAATTCGTCAAAAGGCTCCGATGTTAAGGTCAGTTTTAATGCAGCGAATGTGTTTCTTTTCCTCTGGTGTAATGTTCGCGCAAACTGAAAATCACTAAGCGTCTACGGTACACTAAGCCTGTACCGAACAATGGGGGAAACGCTGAATAATTCAAGTTAATGTCATCCTGCGACTGAGAGAGCTCCTGCTGGCCACCATTACAGAATGTTTACCCAGAGAAGCATTACATTATTTACACATTACATTTGTTGCCGTTTGTAAAGGAAGGTAAAGTGCAGTGAATAGGTCACCCCCTGTATTTGTGCCTACATGCCAGTGGCAGCTACATACAATAAACTTAAAACACCTGGAATGTTTTTATACTCAAGTGGGGAAAGCCAATAATTAGTTATTCATAGAGTTCATGACCCATGGTGCAGGAAAACTTGATGCAGTTGAAAACTCTTACGGTTTGTTTGGGGCAATTTCCCATCCCTGCACAGCCCCAAGAATACACCCTGTCCATGTTGACATGACTTTGTGGATAACTCTGTGACCTAACTCATAATCGAAGCATACCCACAGTGCAGTTAGGGTCATGCCTTTGTGCTGCGTTTGGAAAAGAAAATCACATCATCTTATTATTTTTATCTTATTATTGGGGAGGTGTCGTTTCCACATTGTGAAAAACAAGTCTGGCAGCAAATCGGTGCATACAATGCTCCTCCAAATTCCCCCAAGTTACTCCCACTGCCCTACGTAAACAGGAAGTGCTCTCCTTACCTCCTGCCCATCAGCTACTCGTTTGCGGTGACCTCAGCTTCCCCGCAGAGCACTCACAGGCAGAAACAGCCTGTTCTGATACTAACGCTAATGTCCAATAGCTACATCCTCGGAACTGAACGAGTGGGGTTTGTTTAGATGGGGAGCATATGGAGGAGGATCTCAAACGGAGGCAATTTATAGCTTGTGTCAAACCGGAAATCAGGCCGAGAGGAACTTTGAATATGCCATTGTAAATCAATATAGCATTTTATAACTAACGAAAGATAGTAATCAATTTTGAAATAGTTTGTAAAAGCATGATGCCACTGCTTTAAATAATCAAATAACAAATAGAGCCTTTGCGGCAAAACTATTAAACACATGAAATGTATCTAAACCTCAGTTAGCAACACTGTGTTTTGTTCTCTTTAACCCCTGCTAATTATATATTTTCATTCCATTGGCAACCATTTGATCCTGCCTGTCTCACATTACAGCAGCAGCATCTGACCTTATCCATAATTGACTGCACTTTATTATTCCGTCGCTCTCAATTTGAAAAGTTTAATTAAATATTGCTTTATGTTCCCCCTGTAGCTGACGCTGTCCTGAGTTACACCTGGACAGTAAATCTTTTCGCAGACGTCACGTCACTCCGTCCAATGTTGACAAAACACTTGACCTTCAGAGCAGCCAAATGTTATCGGATTGAGCGCACACAGTCCAATAGACACATTCATTTTGTTATTGAAGTGTTTTGGGTAAGAATGTCACTCCGTATAGTCTGTTAATGTAGTAGTGGCTATGGCTAAAGCTGGAGGATTACCAAGGACTTTCATTGCATTGAATATGGACTTGTGTGACTATTTGACTAGAGAAGTTATGTATTTGCATTAAAGAGGGGGTATTATGCTTTTTTCAATCACATAGCACCAGTCTATAGCATACTACAATGACGACGTAACCTTCTGTTGGTCTGTATATGCAGTAAATTAAAATAACTGCCTTGAATAAAATTGCTCTCTCAAAATGGCTGAACGTCTTGAAATAGGCCTCTGTCTCTTTAAGAAGCTTTCTGACACGCCCCCTTCAGCACACTGCTGTGGCATCTAAACAACAACACTGTGCGGGGAGGGGGCTCTGCTGAGCTGAGCAGCAGTGGTTGGTGGCTTGGCTGGTGACGAAAGGTCCAGAGGCGTCTCCAGGAGGTGGGGGCGTTCCTAGGAGGACTGAGGCATAGCTACACCTAAAATGGCTGCCGTCTAAGTTTTTACTGATTACTCAAAAATATGTGAATGAGCCAAGGCAACACTCCAGGCATTTGTTTAATGAGGGAATGACATAATAACATGATATAAAGCTTACATAATACCCCCCTTTAAAATAATGCATGGAAAGCTGATAAAAGGGATAATCCCTAATTTGTATTACCACCAGCAGAGGGAGCTTTAACTGGAGTAAAGGATATACTGTACTAGTAGTTGCTATCAACAACACCCGTTAATGAATTGAAAGTATTATGAGCACTGAAATGCACTTCCCGGAGAAGCAGGGAACCACCTCATGACATCAGCAGGTGGAACAGGGCTTTTTAAACTCTTTAAATAAGAAGAGGATGAGCAGAATATGCAAGGATAATGCAAGTCAAAACAGAATTTTACTAATCCAGGACCAAAACACGGCTAAAATTGAAGTACATTTGGACTTTTCATTTTTTTAAATTTACTATGGATTATTATTTTAGGTTATGTTAGCAAAGCATGCGTCGATCTCAGTCAGATGGTGGACTTTTGCGACACATTGGCTTCTTACGAATGATGTTGTGTCACTTACAGTAATATGGTGATAATTTAGCTGTATTGCAGTCCTATTGGGAACAGAGCTGCACCAAACAGGCACAGCTCAGCGTTCCATAGGGCCTGCCATGTAATCCTGTTTTGTTCATAATAAATGTAGATTAAATTTGAATAATAAACATATAATTTGAAAGCCCTGTGCCAGCTTCTTTATGCACCGAGCTGACCTAATGCCGTGGCCACTGTTAGGCGCATAAGCTTAAACAGGCGTGTAAATGTAGTCATGTTCACCGATGCTGTTGTCAGGACTAATCCCCTGTTTGCCTAATGCATGCTAATGAGAAAGTTGTGTGCCTTTGATTGTCAATAATGTGAAATACGGCCCCGCGCCCTAAATGCCCGCTCCGTTCAATAACCTATTAAAGTTGAATCACAGATAAGTTGGCGCGCATCAGGAAAGCAATCTGAAATTTGTGCTGACATTGATCCAGCAGGAAGGAGACCTATTGCTCCGATTAACAGTGTTGCCCCAGGAGAGGAGTCCCTTGGCCGGTAATAGCCCACTGTCCTAGATTTTACCATTTCAAATACTCCAATGTATGAGACACGCGGTGGAGTGGACATAGCATTTTCCTTTCTATACAGCCTTAATAGAAAAATGAAAAATATATTGCACATCTAATATCGATTTTTGGTGCGATATTCATTATGATAAACTGTAAAAGCCCATGTCTGCTATGCGCTATTGAGAACAAATTGTCTCATGAAAACACCCATGGAAGTGCGCACCATCTGTGTGAGTGTTTTAAGTGTAACATAAACAAATAAACACAAATAAAATACGGTATTATTAGCACATGTTGCCTTTGTCTAAGTGCTCCATTACAAACATTCAGACTGTTTTTAATTTTGAGCAATTGTAAGTGTCCAGCAGATAAGACATTTGCTCGTTTCCCTGTGATTATATCTCCACTTTCAACGGCTTTGACCTCTGCCTTCTCTATTTGAGAAAAAAAAAACATCAACATCTAACACTGAGTAAACACCCATTAGACTGAGCCCCTGTCTGCTTTGTTTGTTTTTTTGCTCACTTCGTCGAAACATTTTCTGTCTTTAGCTGACCTCAAAACCGCAGTGAGTTTGACACCATGGAGCAGAAAACAGTGTATACTTTGTTGTTGACTTTTCCACATAATGATACCCCTATAGTTCAGTTGTAATCGTAGTTGTTAAACCACTACGAACGCATCTTACATAATGTTATGATCCAGCTCAGCTAAAGTTAAAGAGGGGGTATTGTGCTTTTTTCAATCACATAGCACCAGTCTATAGCATACTACAATGATGACGTAACCTTCTGTTGGTCTGTATATGCAGTAAATTAAAATAACTGCCTTGAATAAAATTGCTCTCTCAAAATGGCTGTACTGAACGTCTTGAAATAGGCCTCTGTCTCTTTAAGAAGCTTTCCGACACGCCCCCTTCAGCACACTGCTGTGGCATTTAAACAACACTACTGTGCGGGGAGGGGGCTCTGCTGAGCTGAGGAGCAGTGGTTGGTGGCTTGGCTGGTGACGAAGGGTCCAGAGGCGTCTCCAGGAGGTGGGGGCGTTCCTAGGAGGACTGAGGCATAGCTACACCTAAAATGGCTGCCGTCTAAGTTTTTACTGATTACTCAAAAATATGTGAATGAGCCAAGGCAACACTCCAGGCATGTGTTTAATGAGGCAATGACATATAACATGATATAAAGCTTGAAAAAGTCGATTTTACATAATACCCCCCTTTAAAATTATATATATATATATATTATTTATTTTTAAGGAATCTAAAGGCACAATGAACAAAGGGTGCAAGATGGTTCAAATAAGACTAAGTGAAATTCAACCTGGATAGACAAAAGCAGCGATTAGAAAGATTTATTGGCATAAATATTTTTGGCGCTCAGACCCCAGCAGTAGACATCTATATACGGATTATAGTTAGTATGGATGGATAGGTTAGAGTTGGGGATGTCTTCTCCTGGAGCCTGGACACTGGTGATGGTATGGTAGACCGGTAAAGGATGTAGCAGGGTAAAGAGGCGGTGCGGGGGTGGAGGTGGGTCGCAGCATAGCTGGGAAGCTGACGAGCCATGAACGCTGCAGTTAAAACGCAGGACCTCAGGCGATGATTGGCTGCGACGAAGGTGTGGCTCTGCGCTGATAGGCTGAGGTGTGACCCTTGCAGGCGCGATCATTAGCTGGAGGTAGGTAACTCAACACAAATTATTTAACAAACAAAAATACTAACTAAATGCAATAACAAAACAAAACCAGTCACAGAGGACTAGGACAAGTGTCTCACAAAATTCAAAGTTACTAGCTACCTGCTTGCACATATTATATTTCAACTTAGGCACAGAAAAAAGGAAAACAAACATACTTTATTCATGGCCAACACGGGAGACTGAAAAGCCACTTTGGTTCATTTTGCCTCAATCCCAGCAAGTGGAAGCACAAAGAGACACAGAGCAAAGGTGGCATGCAGGTCAAATCTCCTTGAGGTTTCCGGAGTTGGCCAGACCTGCCGCACCGATTTCAGGACGGGGAAGAGACTGGTCACCAATGGCAGAGAGCTTCCACAGCCAGATTCGAATACACACACAAAAACAAGGCTTGAGCGCTCAAAATGACTCCTTATCAAAAAAATGACCAAAATCAAGAAGCAAGAACCCTGACCTTTAAGAATATTTGAAGTAACTTTTATTTTTTATTTTTTTTTCTATTTCTAGAATTCGATCCTGCATTTAAAGTTGCATTTATTAAACGATTGCAAAAACGACACTCGAGTCCATTTTACCCACTTGGGCTCCCATAATATCTGTCCTGTCACATTTGCAACAGCACACGAAACATCTGTAAAATGCCACGTCCCTTCTCTGACAGTGCCAATTATTTTGAATACCAGGTGTCTCGCTGCTTCCGTAGTTTAATGCCAACTCATGGGAGGCGGGTAAAATTAGCGCCACTCCGAGTGTGATTGTCTGATTTTACAATGGGATGTAGCACCCAATACATGCCGTATGACTGAAAGAGACACATCTGCCATGCATTAGACCCCCTCCCCACAGGAGCAGGGAGATAAAACAGGACACAACTCTTCAAAATTGCCATCTCATCCATTTAATTATGAGCGCAGTGATAAGGGCATCTCCGTTAGAATAAATACGATCAGTAATGAGCTATGGCATCCCTGTTTATGCGTGCCCTTGACATTACCATTGTGGGTAAGGGAGAAAAAGGAGAAATCAAGAGGGATGGTAGAATGTAAAAAGAAAGAAGAAATATTGGTTGCATTTTTTGTGTGACAAATGTAGGAAATAAATAAATCTGAAGGATGGATTTATAAACCAATATTTCTAAAGGATGAAGGATTTATGGATGTCTGAAAAGAAGAAGAAAAAAACAATTAAAGCAAAGGACACAAAGAAAGGAAAAAACAATACAAGGTACTTTTACCAGATGCTCAAACTCGCTTGTGTTTTCATTCACTCCATTCCCGGTGATGGTTTATAGTGTGTAGCCACATCTGCCGGGGGTAGACTGACAGAAGCAAGACTGCCAATCTGAACCACCTCACCCAAGCTGCCGGGTTTTCCTCCACTGTTCTTCCATTCTGGTACTTAACCAGGCCCAATCCTGCTTAGCGTGCAAGATCAAATTAGATTTTTCTTTTTAATGAAAGGCTAGAGATGAATGGATGGATAGAAGGATGGAATGAATAATTATGTAGAGAAAGTAAGACGGAATGGATTTAAACATAGGACAAATTTAGAACAGAAAAAAAAGTAAGGAAAGGGTTAGATGGCTGAATTTATAGAAGAAAGGAAGAATGCAAGGAAAGAAGGAACAAAGACCGACTAAAAGGATAAAAGAAAGGAAAGAATTAAGGATGCATAAGGAAGGTACAGAGGAGGATCCGTAAAGTGCAGAGGCAGGATAAATGTCACTGGGCTTCAGTCACAAATCACTGCTCTGACCTTCACTGTGTAATGTAAGGAGAATTAGCACCATATTAATAAATAATGGGGAAGTATAAGATGATTAGAGTTCTCCCCAGAGACTGAGTGCATGTGTAAAAATGCCTCCATAATCATCATTAAATGAGTGTGTTCGGGCAATGGTAAACAGTCACTTTCAAATGGCATTGAAGGACTTTTGTCTCTTACTGTAGCTCCCTGCCTCTTGGTTGTCCGCTGTATAAATCCCTGTGCCCATTCCAGTTCCATACAACCTTAGTGTGTTTTCTTGCAGGTGCAGCTATTTTAAGATGTTCTGGCCAAGTCTTGCAGTCCCGTCATGATCGGTTCGCTACCCTCCTTCTGGGCTACTTGCCTAGTAGTTTTCGCTCGTGTCCCCATGTTACGACCCCAGGGACCTGCCTCTCTGCCATTCGGGGCTGCTGGGATTCCCATTGACTAGCATGCCACATTAGCTCTGTGTCTCTTGTGCTGGCACTTGTGGCTTTAATTTTGGAGAGAGACACTCCCTGTGACTCTGTTAGAGACTTTTTTTTAGTCATCTCAGTTTGAGTTTTGTGTTTCATTCTGTTGAGTCTTATTTTGAACCATTTTGCAACCTTTGTTTAATTAACCTTTGCATTCCTTTGAAAATCCGTGATTATAACTTTAGCTTTACCATTTTACATCTCAGTTTCTCAGCCAGGGCTCAAAATTGCGACCATTTAGTCGCATATGCATATGTATGCCTTTGCGATCTGATAAATAGAATTACTCGCATTTGCGACTGCAAGCGTAAATGCTCTGGTCCACCTTAAAAGAAAGCCTTGTTGTGCTACCTTAAAAAAAAACTTGCATCATTGTTTTCACAATGTTCCCTGTAAGCAACAATAAACTTTCTGTTCTAAAATAGTTTGAGAGCATATCATATAGTACAATATGTCCTCTTTTGGCTCAGCGCCGCTGTCATTCCTCCCAGTCACACGCGCTGGGATGACCTGCACCAGCCCAGTCTGTGTTCTCTGCGGGCGCCGCTCTCATTCATCTGCCCATTTTCATTGAATGAGCCAATGTATTTATGCACCTGTAGTCTCATTCATAAACTCATTGGGACTGGGGGCATCTCTCAAATAATGCTCGAAACTTCTATCCAACCCGCTCGCCACATCGTGCAGCGCTGAAAGCGAATCATCGCTGCTTTTGCAGAATACAAAACGTAAAGTCACAAACGCAATGTCAAATCTTCAAAGGTCCTGGCAAAGGAGTTTGCCGCTTGTAGCGTGATATATGGAGCTGTCCCCACAGCACAGAGTGAGGAGAGTAAAGGTGCAGAGTGAGGAGATGACGCAGTGAGTGCGGTGAAGCGGGGAATATCAGAGAAAGTCGGGGGTTGGGAGGCACAAAATCAGGTGTCCCATTCACAGTGGTAAAATATAATGAATTTTGTAGATTGTAGTATCAATGCAGACATCTAAAATAATACAAGATAAGATTTTTTATTTGTCAAACCATGTGAATGATTTGAAATTATATTTCTCTCATCCTTGATTGTGGAGCAGGGATATGTGATATGTTTTATTCCCTTCTTCCCTGTTAAAAGTTTCCCCTTTTTTTTTTGGTTGTGCTCCTACATTTTTGACTATGCTTTCGAGCCCTGCTAGCAGAGCTGCGTCATAACACCCCTCCATCGAACACAGTGAGTGGGGCAAAGCTGTTTTCACTGTGAGACTCTTGGGCTTGGAACCTAAAAAGGTGTGGTAGTAGAAATATTACTAATATAAGATTAGGAAGTAATAGTAAAATCGTCCGTATGTTTAAGAGCAGCGATTCTGAACTAATATAGTGTTGGGATGACCCTAGAATCATAAGCCTTTACTCAAATAGGACTTAATTCTGAAATATGTAATGTAATAAGACATTACATAATGCATAATAATATCATGTAGATTTAATAGTAAGATTAAATGCACAGTCTGAAAGCCATGCACAGCCCAGCGTGCCGTGTACTGTATATAGATATGAATCTAATTGGAGCCTCATATCTCACTTGGCTGGAGTGGAGCTGGAGGACTTGGACTTAGATTTGGAGGCAGCGTAGTGTGAAGAGATCGATGGATGTAGTGATGATTATGCCGCGATTATCCACCCGAGAGTTCCTTGTAAAGCTTGGAGTAAAGGTGATTTGAAGGCACACCTCTTGGCACACTCGCGCTCGTTCGGCGAGTGGCGTCGAAGCGGAGCGGTCAGCCTCCCCTCTCATCTCCACCTGCCGTATGCCGCTCACCCTCTCCAAATCAACCTATTATTTGCTTCATTTCCCTGCTGTCTGACTCAGCGAGTGGAGAAGTCAGCTGCTACATAGGGGAAGGATGTCTCTCTCTTATACTGTGAGGAAAATGGCAGGGCAACGAAAGTTTATTTATAGAGCACAATTTGTAGACAAAGAACTTCAAAGTGCTTCAAAGAGAGGGGTGTGTATTATCATCACTATTATCTTTACACATTTTTAAATGCATGTTGAAAAACCCTCTTTGTGACGCTACATGTAGTTCAAAACCTTCAGCCCAAGCCTTTTCTGTCGTAACTCAACACTAAGGGGTTATTTATCAAGGTAGGTGCTAAATGCGTGTGCAAGCTGGACATTTTTTTTTGGGGCTTGTTGCAACAAATTCACCATTTGAAATTGCATATTACAGTTTTAAGAACCCAAAATCTGATATGTAAATGGGGAGAATGCTGCGTGACTAAAAAAAAGCCTAAATGAGTCTGCTGCTTATCCTGTTTTTCACGCTGGCTAAATGACTTCATAATGTTTTGTCAATGTACAATGACTGAAGAAATATAACTAACTAATTAGGAGATTGTGGAAACAATTGGTTGTTGTCGCTGCAGTTCTTAGAATTGTAACATTCGTAGAAGTGTAACATTGTGGTGTTATTTTAGAACATTGTCCGCCATTACAGTACACCTAAGGAGATGTATTTAAAGCCTGAACAAGTGTTTCTTTGGTTTCAGATTTACACTCACACACAAAAATTCTCAGACCATCCTTGAACATAGATCAAGCCTATTTAAAACCACTGTAAAAGCAGGTTTGACTACGAGTTGCTAAAAATTTGACAACACAAAGAGTTATTCTGCTTTCCGATTACAGTCCTGGAAATGCTGAATGTTATAATCCTAAATCCATTATGAGACCCACTTTACTGTAGAAGGGGAGCTTGGGTAAAACGTGCGACTATTTCCCCATAATAAGCTTAAAGCGTTTGGGAAAAGCTTCTGCACGGAAAAATAGATGATGAATTTGTGAATTTTTTGCTAACTTTCTTAACTAAATCTGTTCTATGTCCAATTTCCAGCCCAGAGTTTCATTCCTTTTGTCCGCACGTTCACCAGTAGATAATGAAATGCTAATCCCAGGATCCTGCGCCGGGTGTTTGGTCGGGTCTGCGTGTTATTTATTCAGTGGCGTCTCGTCTGTGTACAGCCCATGTGTGCCCAGATGAGGCCTCGAAAGTCTTGCATAACCTGCATTAGAGAGGGAGAGAGAGAGAGACCCGGTTAAAGGTGACCCCTTCAGAGGATCATAATAAGCTTGGCTCGGATAACCTCTGATTTATTTTGCAGCCCGTAACACAGCGCTAAAACGAGCAAGTTCAATTATTCCAACAGCGTGAGGGTGAAATCAGCTTTGTTGTGCTTTATCGGAGAGGATGCGAGAAATAAATCCGTGTTGACATATTAATGTGAATGTTTTTTCTTGTAAAATTGCGAGTTAAGTGGGGATTATTTTCAAACACTCCTGCCTTGTTTGCGTCGTGCAGTTACCTACATGTTAACTTGCATTACTTTTTTTTTGAGTAAAGTCCAATGTGACGACAGTCTGAAAAAATCCTGATTTATTCAAGCAGAGGAACAGTTTGAAAATCAAGAGCAGCTGCTTTTTCATTAGACATGAGTGCAAACTTGATTGATATTTGCTGAAAGTTTCCGAGTTGTTTAAAATGGACGTGTTTCCATTTGAATTTGCGCAATTCTCTCCCGTCTTATCAGCAATGGTGGCTGGAGCTATGCCTTTGTGGTGGAGACACAACAACGTTAAATTATCTTTCTAACAAGTCTATCGTACCTGAATCTAAGTTCAAGTCCACGTCAATGATTTTTTGTTAAAGTTGCTTTCAATTTTATGTGACGTTAATGACGAAATAGGATCTAGAACAGTCCAAACATATGTCAATTGTGAAAATCCGAGCTGTATTTTGTTTTTTGCATTTTACACGGACGAAAACTGTGAAAAATTTAATCTCCTGCACACTGTAAATCTGTACAAAAGTTAGATTTATTTACAACGTTTCGGCAACTAGGCCTTCTTCAGGCAAAAGGCTATGGAATGGTGAGGAGCCATCTTAAAAAGGAGTGGCCGATGTCACCAGAATGACCGTGTCCAAAATAAAAGGTACACAGACCAAATAACATTTGACACCCAATACAGATTAGTGCACGCATTATATATACACATTACATCAATATATCAATATACTTAATCTTATGAATATACAGTACACAGTCAGGTTTCCTTCTCTTGCCTTACCCTGATATTTGTTTCTCATATGTATTCTACATCCTACAAAGATTAAGTGTATATATATTGATATATTGATGTAATGTGTGTATATAATGAGTGCACTGGTCTGTATTGGGTGTCAAATGTTATTTGGTCTGTGTACCTTTTATTTTGGACACTGTCATTTTGGCATCATCGGCCACTCTTCTTTAAGATGGCTCCTCACCACTCCATAGCCATTTGCCTGAAGAAGGCCTAGTTGCCAAAATGTTGTAAATAACTATCACTTTTTTTGCAAGATTTACAGTGTGTGGGAGATTAAATTTTTCACAGGATACGAGACACGATACGATAACGCACGACCTCTCCAACGCACCTGTTTTGAAATTGATGTGCGTAGCACCTGCTTTCTTACAGGGATGAAAACTTTTGGTCCCTCATCACTTGTTATACTATGATTTATCAGGTTCATTTCTACCTGAAAATCTATACTAAAATGCCCCAATGTTACATTGTTTATTTGTGTCAGAGGCCCTTCCTCATGCAGATATCCATGGGACTTTTGGTGTGAGAATATGACCTTGTAGGATGAGAGAGATTCATACTGTGTGAAAAATATGTCATTTATATATAGTATATACTTTATGTCTTTGCATCGTTGTTGTGGATGGCCTCGCATGCTCCAGCCCCGTTGTTAGGTCTCAAGCGCCGGCTTTGAAAGACTCTGCGACAGTTTGCCTCGCAGATAAATTGGCCGCAGCGAAAGAGCTTCCTGCTGCTGACCGGTCTGTGCTATCTGTGCCATGAACATGCAATTTCCCCTTGATTACGCTCCCCACGGATAAGTAAACACATCGCCGCCTTAGCCTCAAAAGCGCAAAGGAGAAGGGCGGCCTTAAGACAGTGAGAGTAATCCACCATGAGGAATGATTTCAGACACATCGACTCACATTTTGCTCAGATTTGACTCCAGTTGTCAGCTCCCGATGTGGTGTGTCCGTTCAGAAGAATAAAAGATACCCGAGGTTATCCAGGCATAAAGTTACAGAATTAGTCTTTTTATGTTTTATTGTGAAATGCATTATTTTAACAGGTGTTTATGAGATTTTAAAGCATTAATCTCCATATTTTTATTAATAGTATATATACATCAAGTCTACAGTATATGCTCTTAAGTAGGTTGGAAAGGACATCCAATAGAAATCTCACTACTTTGGAAAGAGCATGGTACCTAAAAAAAACATGGAAATGATGGGAACACATTGTAATATGATTAATCCTAGTCCTAACACTACAGCCCAGTTCAAAAAGCCTTTTTCTAAAATATTTTCTTGTCTATCAAATTTAAATATAGCTGGAAGATACACTATCCCTTCTTGTAAATAGTTATTCTTAGTTCTAATACCATGTTATTACTGTACTGTAAAGTAACACTGAAAGTAGTGAGCAGCAAACAGCTTTAGCTTTTGCCAAGGAGAGTAAATAGACATTTTGCACAGCACAATTTAAGACTGAGCTCTGTTTGTTTGGCTGAGAAATGAAATGTAAAATGTTTTATGATGGTGTATTTCTTCTTTTGCTTTTCCCTTCACATGACTAATCCACCAATCTGCTTACTAGAGTTTAGCAAGCTTTATCCCAGATACTGCTCCAGTAACACAGTCCTCTACGTTTATCCATCCATTAAGATAAAAGTTTGGAGTTGTCCTGTTCTTTCCATGTGACTTGGGAGTACAAAGTCAAGGAGCGCTGTATCCCAGTGATTTCCTCGATGTCTCTGTGAGATGAGAGCGAAACTGACAGATATAAATGAAATATGAGTGTTCCCTGGACAGAACTGGTTTTCCCACATCTCCACTTCAATTTATCCAGAGCCCAAAGAAGTACTTTGTGCATGTTCTCCCGTGTGAAAGTACTGGTAAAGCAAAATAATACAGCATCAGGCAAGTTATATCAGATGTTATTACATATTAATAGATGTGGAACGATGAACAATAATTTAGCTAACCATAATGAAAAGAAGGCACGGTTGGGTTTAACTCTAGTCTCACAGCAAGAAGGTCCCAGCTTCGATTCTCGGACCGTGTGGACCGTTCTGTGTCGAGTTTGCATGTTTCTCTCCCCGTGTCTGGATGTGTTTCCTCTAGGTGCTCCGGCTTCCCCCATCAATCAGAAACATGCACAATAGGTTAATCGTCCAGCCAGGTGATTCTGACCATTAGCCTGGCTCCACATCTGGAGATGGGACCCGGGGGCTGCACTGCGGTCGCTCACTGCTCCTTATGGGTTGCCCCTGCGGCATCGAAGGATGGGTCAAATTTCCCTTCAGGGACGGTAAAGTACACCTTAACCTTAATCACTTCAACCGTGGCATTTTTTATAATCGGGATCATCGTTTATAAAGTTAATCGCCAAAAAACACAGCCATAGATATGACTATGGCTATGTAAACAAAGTGCGCCTTACGCGTATCTAACATAACTGTATTTAAGCTTGATCTTGGTGAAGCAAATTATATTGTAAAGTTAAAGTTACATGCATTTTCCCATTGTTCACCAACATTTTGAACTATGAATACATACAGAACAACCCTCATCTGCATATACTGTATATCGCAAAGCAAAAATAGTAAAGTCATTTCACCATATGAAACTGTTTCATAATGATCTCAATAATATCGTTAAAGGACTAGGCCACCATTTTTGCACACTGAGATTATGTTCTTACCTGAGCTTAAACGAGTTGATGCGTACCTGTCTGGTCATTACGCGTGCGCTCAGTCACACAAAAAGACCAAAGATGTTGTTAGCATTTAGTCTCTCCTCCTCTATGGCCACAAACGGGGCTGAAGTTAGAAGCGATCAAGCTCTTCCACGTTTCTCCTATTTAAATACGGTTACATGAGTAGTTACACGATCCAAGTATAGTCGCACAAAATTAAACATGTTGATTTTCGGATAAAAAGGGGTACTATATTGTAAGGCGTAATAACACCGTAGGAGCACTTCGGCGTCCGTACATTAAAGTGAAGATATTACTGCACGGACGTCGAAGTGCTCCTAAGGTGTTATTACGCGTATCATGAGACAAAAAGTCATTATAATCCCATTCGCACATATCAATTTGTTACAGCTGTTTAGTCAACAAATCTCTAACCAACATAATCATGGGGAACATTTTTAGGGGATTCCTTTCAAAAATTATGAGGTTTTCCATACATGTCCATGTCCATCCCTCTAGAGCTTTGTGAAATATGTGAACACAATCTAAGCAACAGTGTGGTGCAATGACTAACAATAATACTATTACTTGTACATAAATCACAGTTGGATAGATTATTGATTCACTTGTCAATGACACTCGGTCCACCACTCTTCAACCAACAACCTAGATGAAAGTAGCCCCATGGCACAATGAAGTGGTTCGAGTGGGATTTGCCTTTAATATATCATTTGCCTTGAAATGATAGATCTCGAGTAATGTACCTGTGAAAGTGTCTGGTTTTCTTTTCTCAACATCTCCCACAACTCGCATAACTGCATCCATTGACCAGTTCATTACAATATAATATTACAGATGGAACAAAGTTAGAAATAGGTTAATGTTGGTTTATGGACGTATTCCCAACGTTCTCTATGGCAATCGGAGATCCACACTCGTCTGTATTCCCCACAGGATACAGCAATGGACACCTTCTATATCGGAGTGGGAGCGATACGGGCGCGTGTACGTGCTTCTCCAGTGGATGCCGCGGTTAGGCTTGTGATTGCTGTGTTTACCTGTGGGTGCTGATGGCTTTATAATCTCTCCCAGACTGTATTACAGCTTCTTGTTAGCTTCCCAATCTACAAATATCTTGTCAAAAACTGAGTCTAGGAGCAGACATATTATGAATTTTTGCAAAAGTTTAAACTGTTTCGACTTGCCTTGTCATCCTGAAATTGCCTGCCAACAGCCTTGGCCCTTATCAAATAATTAGTATATATTCAATAATATAAATGTCAACAATTTCCATGTATTTTTCTCGCCTTAGCTATTTTTCAAATGCTCTGCCATGGCTATTTGTGATAACTGAGAATTAGTAGTCCTGGTTAAGTTAATAAAAGTGGCTTATTAACAGGGCTGCAGCATTTTGGGGAAAAATCGAGTTGTGCGTTTTAAGTGTGATTAGACAGGCTGTGCATTTCAAAGTTAAAATTCAGAACGAGTTTTGTTTTTTGCAAAAGATATAACTTAAAACGGCTTTCTTTGCGAGTTGCTACTTCATACCATTTGCAGTTTTGATTCGATGGAAATATTTGTGTAGCCTTACTGATTAACATTACGCTCATGTAGGCATGAGGCATTGACATAACACAGCGGAAGTGTTTGCCAATGTAAATAGAGACATTGTATCAGGGTCATGTTTAAATAATGCTGTTTGTAGCTTTTAAAGCATTACTAAGTACTGTAACTCTTGCCCCTAGCGGCCATAAGCGCAACTGCAGGTGTCGTAGCAAGTTACGATTTTTTAACTTATTAAATGTCTTGGAGAGTAAATACTACGCTGACAGAAAAGGTGAAGGGAGAGACGGATGTTGTACATTCAGTTATAGAATGGAAATAATTTTTTTCACTCAAACTTGGCTGTAAATACTGTTTAAAGTGGCGCTAGCCCACAGTTAGCTTTGCACGTTAGCCTGTTAGCTTCTACTTCGTGATTCCATTAGTGTGTATTGGTTGCTCCGCCCCGGTGGCAGTCAAGTTGCAAGCATGGTTTTCTGACCAGAGACACCAGGGGGAGATGAAAGACCCCACAATCATCCCATTAATACTTGTATTACCCCCAGAGGGACTACGGAAATGATTTATTTAGGTAAACACGTTACTTAGTACTGCTTTAAATCCAGACAATGTGATGTGATGTTTGGTGAGTGAGGATTTGGGGGCTAAAATATGGGAACTCTGTTGATTTATGTTTAAGTGTGTTATTAGGAACATATATGGCCGTCCACCAGGTCCATCTCTCGTCTGCCCTCGTTTTATTATGTTTAATAGTAACCAGTGGAAACAGGCTATTACAGCATTGTAGTTAGCTTTTGCTTATTCATTTCTCTCAGTTCCTATAATTCATAACTACTTAATCTTAGGGGTTGGTGACATTGGTTCTATCAGCAATGATGCAGTTAAACAGGTTCACAGTAATACATAATTACTTGTAAATAATACGAACAAGGTCACATGTCTTTAGCATATTTCTCAAACACACTTCTCTTATACTGTTTTATGAATTGTTGTAGACTATCAGCGCCTTTTAAGGGTTCCTGTAGATTATTCCACAGATACACAGATACATTTGAAAGAAAGTAAAGTGTGTCTCCGATTTAGAATAAACACAGTTTAAAATAAACCGGAGAATAGGCAGGTGCGTCAGACTAAGAAGTACTCAAATTAGAGTAGAAAAGTATCCACTTTGAAATGTATTTGGCAGTAAAAGTATTTGACACAGATTTTAACAATGTTTGAAAGTTTTAGATAGTTTTAGATGGTAAATGTTCTCAACTTTTATAGCGCTTTTCTACCTTCATTAGTTCCACAGTGCTTTACAGCAAGGAACCAGTCACCCATTCACCCTCATTCATACACCATGTACGCAGACAGATTCACTGACTGCAGGTCACAAAGAGGTCACTATGAAAATAGACACGCTTAAATCAATAATAAATGCTTTTATGTTTAACCCTCATGTTGAAAATGTATTTAGTGCAGTAGAAAGTAGATACAGGCTCTAAGATATGTGGAAATCTGTACTTTTTTTTTACATGTACTAACATATAATTTACTTAGATATAAGCTGTCATTGTGCAGTGGCAAAGTGGTTGGACAAGTACAAAGACACAAAATTATCTTTTTTTTTCTTTCTTCACCCTCCTAATCGAATAATGGACTTGTTATGCTACCTGTTATATCATCCTATTTTTTAAGACATAATCAAAAAGAGGCTTTGTCTGTTGCACTTGCATAAATATACGTCACTTTAGACAATCATAGTGGTGTGGGTTTCTCAGTTGAGGTCAGGTCGATCTGTAGCTTCAGCCTTAGCCCTGATCATGTTTATCGCGCGATTCATTACCCGCCTAATTTGAAAGGAAGCAGAAAGGGCATGGCTGCGGGATGAAGGGCGCGCTGGGAGGCTGTATATTTTTCTCCAGAGGCCTGATGAGTCATTTCTATTTGAAATTCAGTGGCATAAGGGATGCAAAAAAGAGTAATAATCAAAATTCCCCACTGTGGTCGCAAGGGTACGTTGTCAATAATGACAGAAGGTTTGCACGGCTATTGAAGAAGATACTCTGTAGCCTTGTGTCCACAAAACACAGCTCAACCTTACACGGTTCAACACGCAGTACACACACAGAAAGTTGCGGAAACGTTGCCATGACTGGCAGTCTCCGCAACTCTCTCCAGGTGAGATAGGCCCTTTAGCCTACGTTACCTACAGTGAAAAAGAGAGGAAAAAATAAAGCAGACAAAACAAATCCATTACATTTCTCAAACACAACAATAAATCACTGCACCTTAAGATTAGCTCTCAGTCTCCATTGTATTTGTATTCTTCCCAACCCTGTCAAACATCCATTAAAATTTTATGCCTACGTCAGTACAATTTGTTTTCATGCCCTTAATACTTGTTTTTCTCCTATTCAAAGACCAGTCAGTTTGTCAAATTAACCGGTGTTTTCTGCGGTGGTTTGTGCTTGTTTGAGGAGTGAGAATAGGTCGTCTTCAGCAGACATCGATCAATATTGAGATGGGGAGCAGAAGAAGAATTCAAACTTTAAACATACAGTATTGCAATTGTGTTTTTATTTTGTTTTAGTTCATACTGTTGACATACCGTATTTGATCAATTTGTACTGGACTCAACCATGAAACTCTGAAAAGTCTAAAGTGCTTATTACAATTATATTTTCACACCAATGCACTGGCTCGACCCTCACAAGCTTGATGAAGGTCAGTAGGACAAAAATGTTGCATTGGTAAAACAAAAAGCGTGTGGGAGTGTGTGCAGTGGGATCTTCTTTTATTTCTCTAGTGTCAGGCCTTGTACGCACCTTTCGCAGTTCAGTGTTTCTCCTAGTCCATTTTTTCTTTTCTTTTTTCATGTTTTGAAGCATTTGTAAAAGAGGAAGACTGAGGCCCATAGAACAAATTTGTCATTGGTATTTCAATTCAGTTCAACTTTATTACAGACTTGAGGTCCAAAGAGACAGAGGGACACAATTAACAAACACCAACAAAAATTAGAAAAATAACAATTACACAGTTACTTTAAAGGAGCTGTATCATGCTATTTTAGCCATTCCAAAGTAAGGTATAGGCATTTATATGATATATTCTACCTCTATCACTATGGAGTACTCATTTTTGAGAGAAATATAAGTATTTTTGAGGGGTATTTTCCCTACCCGGAAGACAAAACGCTTCGATTCAGTTAACTCCGCCCCTCTCTCCGCTCATTCCACATTTGCAGTATTATAAATATAAATATCGCTGCAAAAAGTGAAGTTACTTCACATAATGCAGTTATAAGGAGTTGACATGTGCAACAGTTTCATAAATGGCTAACACACATGCTAACACACACGCTAACACACACGCTAACACGCGTTTTGATTGACTCACCGCTCAGTCTGGCTTCCCCATCGGGTTATGGGACGTGCGTTGGTTATAAAAGTTAATCCACTTTGATTCTGGCCAAGGTTCACCAAGCATCCATCAGGTTGGTTGATATAGTCGCTGAATCCCGGAAAGAAATTCCAACTTCTGGCGAGTGCACTCTTCTTAGGAAGGTTGAATAGTCCTGTTCCTCTCGTAGCCAAACGCGCATCCGTGACATTATCGTTCGGTAAGAAAAAGAGCAGGCGGTGTCCAGAGTAGGTTAGAAAGAGCTCAGTCTTCAAAAACAACACTTCTGCTCGGATCCATGGATCCTCCGGCCATGGGTGCGTTTCTTTAGCCTCGTGGGACAGCACAGACGCATCATTTTACATGTACTAACATATAATTTACTTAGATATAAGCTGTCATTGTGCAGTGGCAAAGTGGTTGGACAAGTACAAAGACACAAAATTATCTTTTTTTTTTTTTCACCCTCCTAATCGAATAATGGACTTGTTATGCTACCTGTTATATCATCCTATTTTTTAAGACATAATCAAAAAGAGGCTTTGTCTGTTGCACTTGCATAAATATACGTCACTTTAGACAATCATAGTGGTGTGGGTTTCTCAGTTGAGGTCAGGTCGATCTGTAGCTTCAGCCTTAGCCCTGATCATGTTTATCGCGCGATTCATTACCCGCCTAATTTGAAAGGAAGCAGAAAGGGCATGGCTGCGGGATGAAGGGCGCGCTTTGATTCTGGCCAAGGTTCACCAAGCATCCATCAGGTTGGTTGATATAGTCGCTGAATCCCGGAAAGAAATTCCAACTTCTGGCGAGTGCACTCTTCTTTAGGAAGGTTGAATAGTCCTGTTCCTCTCATAGCCAAACGCGCATCCGGGACATTATCGTTCGGTAAGAAAAAAGAGCAGGCGGTGTCCAGAGTAGGTTAGAAAGAGCTCAGTCTTCAAAAACAACACTTCTGCTCGGATCCATGGATCCTCCGGCCATGGGTGCGTTTCTTTAGCCTCCTGGGACAGCACAGACGCATCAGAGAGTTCTTTTTTTCTTTTTTTTTTTCTTTTTTCTTTATTGCTCTCTTACAACAACAAAAATGAAAAAGCTGTTTTATAAATTAAAACCAGGCCTTAAGGCATTACATTACAGACGTAGAGCACTTCCGTTCCTTTATGACGACACAACTGAACAGCTCAGTCGTTTACCAGGAGAGGGCGGAGCAGCTCCTCAGAGAGCAGGATTCAGGAGGATTACTTAGAACTGTGTGAATGAAGCCAAAAAACGCTCTGGGGTGTTTTTGATAAGGAAATAGCATAACAACATGGCTAAAAGCTCCAAAAAGTCGATTTTGCATGATATAGGACCTTTTAAAAAGACAGCTATACCAGTGCCACCCCATCATCAACTGATAGGGAATGGCACTACAGGTGACATCAACCAGTGACCCAATTACTGTATTCACCGACTTATTCAAACGGCATATAAAACGGTTCATAAGTGTCTGCATATAAGTTTATTCCAGCAGTGACAAACATCTCACTCGCACTGGACCATCTCGGCCTCCTGAGAAGCACACATTAAGCATTGTATTCGACAAATAAAAAACAGGAAATGTTTTGTACTTTAATCCTCCTTGGTTCTACAGATCATAACCAAACTTTTCACTGCATTATATTTCATGTCATGCGCCGGACCGTAGCGGACCGTAGCGTTAAGTAACTGTTGCAGCCCAGCAGTGCTCGGACTGAAGACCAGTAGATCGTCTACATACAACAAATGATTTAACACAAGGATACCAGCTGTACATCCAGTATTACAAGCCTCAAGTCTTGTTGACAGTTCATCCAGATACAAGTTAAAGAGAATGTGGTATAATGGGGTTCTACAGCAAATGTCAATCCAGGGAGGACTGGAAAAAATTTGTTTTTGACAGATTCTTAAATATGACTGTGTAAGTATTTGTCGGATATCCTACCCTATCATATGTACAGTAAGTCTCATTTCTGTCCTTTCAACACATTTTATTTCATTTTTTCCACTATAGTGTAGTCAATCACACATGCATAATTCTTGTTAGCTCAATCTTTTGTTTTCTTCTTAGCCAAAACCTCAATCTGAACCTTAAACAGGCACTGATCTTGCATTTCTGGATTTTGTCTTTTCATTTGACTTGTTTTAGATTGTGCCTCAAAGCATAGCGTTACATGCCTGTAGGAAATCTCAATATTATCATATCCTACATGTGCCCTTCCTATTTGATTTTCTTCAGTAAAGATTGGCCCGGTACAGTCTAAGTCCTGGTGTGCTCCTGCGTGAAATATTAAGTGTGTGTGTCTGGGAAAGACTGTTTCGACTCTCTCCCCCTGCTCAGAACTTAAGATCATTTGATCACCACCTCAGAGACATCTGCAGCTGTGATTTACTCCACGTATTCTATTCTATTTATTTTTATCGGCCGCTTCATCCATCTCAGACTGGCACTCAGAGGAGCTGGGATCTGCCCTCTGCAGTCAGTCTTTCCGATTACAACCACTGCAGCATTGTGTGTGTGTGTTTGTGTGGGTCGCAGATTCCTCAGTTGAAACTTTTGTGAAGTTCATTTGAATTTTACTCACAATTTTAACATTTAAAAGCAGTAAATGTATAAATTGTGAACATGACCATGGAAATTCCGGGCCAAGACGAGAAGATACAACTTACAGTGATATTCTGTAGTGGCATAAAGAACACATTTTACAACAGATGTATGGTCTGACATGAAGCCTGCATTCTGAATTGAAACAAATACAATCAATGCTTACTGTATAGTGTCAAAACCGAGGAGAACTATTTCATACAAGCACATTCGAATTATTGCGCATTGCTCATAACAGGCAACACTTTAACCCAAGTATAAAATAATACACATATAAGCCTGCCTTAGGCAAAAGTATATTTAGACATTTGCAAAAGTGCAAAATAAATTAATAAAATATGTTAAATAACAGTTCAAAGACTCAACAGACCACGTACTGTGTAGCGAGGTGACTATGTGGCGCGCACAGCAACTTTAAAAAAACATTTTACCCTTTAACATCAAAGAAACATAATTCCTTTAAAATGTTGACTCTCTTGCAGCAGAAAATAATGTGAAGAGACAGGGACATATACGCTTCTTCTCTTCTTCTTCTTCTTATCCATTATCTTGCTCATCTTCTTCTTGTGGTGTCTGTATTTCCTTCTCTTTCTCATATTTATTCATGTTCATATCTTGTCCGTCACCCGTCCACCTTGGTGCTGATGACACCGAGATGTTTTAGCTGTAGGTTTAGTTCGTGCCCTGTTCTGAATGGGCCTCTCCTGCGCTTCTTCTCCTCTGCTTTGATCAGTCCCTAATGTGATGAGGCACTGACCCTGACATGACCAGCGGGGAAACATGCAGCAGCGGCCCGCTGAGGAGCGCGGGGCTGTCTGATCTGACCAAGCAAATCCACACAAGCAGCGCATTATTCTGAAGGTGTCTCTCCTCTGTTGCCGCTCGGCCTTGTGGGTAATAAAGGTTTCATGTATTCGTTTTACCCCGGCAAAAATTGCGATCTATAATGACCTGACATTTCTTTTCTAAAACTGGCCAAAGCAGCTCATGATTTGAATGTTAAATGAGGGTTTGTTTTCATGCACGAGGTGCTTTCTACAGGGGCTAGTCGTCTCTAGAATTTGAAACGGTCTACAGCTCTGGAAAACACAACTGGCAATTGCAAAAATAATTAGCTTTGTCACAAAATGTCTTCTGGGGAGATACACTGAACTGAACGTTTTGTTTAATTTCTCTATACCCATCCGTCACAGAAGCAAGGCGTTGCAGAGGGCTTTACGTTGTAAGCTGTAGACACTTTGGTCTGTTCCCAGCCTACACTCAAAAAAGCACTTTTGAGTCACTGATACCGAGCGCAGTGCCTCTTCCCCCTGTTGTCCCAAACTGTGACCCTGTTCACTGGTCTATAGTCCCAGAAGTGTGTCACGTTTTTGTTGTCATAAAGCTGTTGATGCCGTGTGGGGTGAGACTCGGTGCCTTAACTTCACAAGCCAAATGTGTCAAGTCTCGATATATTAACTCCGCTCTAATGGACTTTATCAGCCACAGAGCAGGGTGTCAGGCAGATTAGAGCTGCCGCCAGAGGATGTTTGATTATTTTTGCATTCGCTTTGGTTGCGCCGCCACACCACGGCAGCAGCCGAGTCTGGACACTTCAAGTGCCCTTTATAAATGGTTAAATATGGCGCTGAGTGAGATTCATGCCAGGTAGATGCAGATAGAGAAGCTGGCCGAGGTCCCACTGTACAAGCTCGTGTTGATTTAAGTTGTGGATGTTTGCTTTGAAATGAAAGCTGTGAACATAGTGTTGTTTTATTCCTGGGCAGGAAATTTGAAACTTATAGCTTGTTTGATTGTGACATGAAAGGCATTCGATGTAAAAAAAATCCAAACCACTGAGACTGGTTTGTTTTGCAAGTTCAACTACTTGTAGTATTTAGCAAATACTTTTGATAAATTGTTTATCTTGAGCTTTTTTTCCCCTTCTACCTCTGAAGTTCTCTAATCTGTATATAGTTTAGTTTAGTTTATTTATTTGTTTGAGCAGTTGACCTGCTCAAAGGGAGTGGGCCGAAGCCAAAGGCTTATAAGCGCCCACCCCAAAAATAAAAAATATCCAAGAACCATAGACAGTGAAAAACATGGACTTTACATACGCTATTACCTGCTTATGCCCAATAGTAAATGGGAGCAGGCTCATCATTTAACCCAGGCTTGTCATTCTTACCTCCACAACGCAACTTCCACCTATTTTATATATATTTTTCCCTACTGGAAATAGCAGCTGGCTCCAAAAACCCAGTCATATTGCTAGCATGAACGAACGTCAGTTAGGCTGCACTGAACACTGTGGGGAAGCCACCGTCACCAAGTCCATCGCTATTCTACAGTAAGAACACTGTGTCTTCCGCCTTTTCAAAGCCCATAAACCATTTTTTTAATGATTTGTCAGCATGCCATTAGCTGAAAATGACGGCTTGTATTATCTATTAAATATCAATAATTTGGACTGCTACAGTACCTGCAGAGGACCAACACAGTCAAACATGGTGAGGGAAAAAAGCCTTAATTATGCACGATATGTTCACTGTAATAGGTCATCTTTCATATACTGTACAACTAGGGGTGTGACCGGTTAACCGGTAACCATTTTTGTAACCGTTCACACCCCTATGTACAACAGTACAAAATTAACATTGATCTGGATATCAAAATTGCACCAGGGATAAAATTGTGAGACTGATCTATCCAACTAAATTTATAGCCTGATAAACCACACCCACTTCTTTTCTGCGTGAAAGTAGGTGGGTCTGCACACACACGGTAAACAAGTTGCTGATGGGCGGCTAGGGCCGAACCAATCACGACCATCACAGAGAATTGACAAAGTTACGTCACTCGCTGCGCTGCTATGTTGTTAGCTCAATTAACATTAACATTAGCCAAAACTAATCATGCATGAAGTAGTCGAGGATTTTGCCTCCGCATGCTCGTGAGTTTATATTCAGTTCATATTTTGTGAGTTAGACTACCGCTGTCGTCACGTCCAGTAATTGGTAATTGGTTTATTTCACTGACAATTGCTCCGTGACCAAACTAACTTCCCTGCGTGGAATGGACAGGGAATAGTATGGCAGGGCCAGGCAACTAAATTTAGTCATGTATTTCTGACAAAATGATGGAGAAATGGCAGCTTTATACTGTATTTTCTCTGAAAAGCAGCCCAAAGGTCCCTCTTGTATGATTTCATGAGGTTTGCATATGAATAGCCACTTCTGTGCCCATGAGAGGTGTAGACATTGTTCATCCACTCAATACAGCATGTTATTAAGAATTATTTCAGTCAGACATCCATCAGAGCAACCATGAGTCGTACATTCCCGGCCTGTTTTGGCAACCCAAAGGGGACAGTGTCAAAGAAGAAGACAGAATGTGAAAGATGTCCTGTACAATCGGCAGCGAGATGGAAAAGGATGTTGCGCCACCAGGGATTTTTTTGCCATTAGAGGAGAACAGGGAGGTGGAGGTGAATGGGAATGGGCTGATTTAGCCACACTGTGCGCTTTACATCAGAGAAATGTATTGGATCCTTCCTTCATTTCACATTTAACTGGAGACCAAATAGAAAAATATTACCAGGTGCATTCTGTGTGATGAGGCTGCCACTGTTGCATCAATAGACAATATTGGTTATGGTTGAGCATAGGGCAACACAATTCATCACAATAGAATCTAAATCGCCATGAGTGGTTGAAATGAATAAAAGGCAAAGACAGCAGTTATTTTGGCTGTATGTCCTCGGATTATAGTTAGGGCATAAAATATTTAAAACATTAGTACCTCAGCATTCTGTACAACATATAATAATGTCTATGTGATGACAGAGTCTCAGGGGTCAGGGCTGTCAGTATTTCACCTGGCGCTCCCTCTGTAGTCAGCAGTGGGAATTACACTCGCTTGCAAGCAAATTGCATGCAAGCAACTCCATGGTGCAGTGATGAACACTCTTTGAGCACAGAGCTGCTCAGAATGGATGGATTGTGGTATTTAAAAATGTGGAGGAAAGTTTTGTGTTTTTATCCATGACAGTTACATCCAGGAAGTACAAGTCGGGGTGCTTCAGCTGTAGAAGAGGAAATTTGACATTTTTCCAAAATCATGCAGCCCTAGAGGTGCATAACTCACTACTGAAACAAATCATAACGCAATATCTAATTGAAAGAACCAGAAAAATAACTACAGACATTAAGTTGTTCATGGTACAGGATTACTTCAGTGACCCAAAATGTGAACATAAACACGACCCCCTAACATTCCATACCAAGCTTTTTATAACCAGGATTATAAACCCCAGAGTGCCCTGAATGGGCTTTATCCATCATCAAATAATCTTCAACCTCTTTCACATACTGTACCCTTTTGTTCTTTCTGATCCTTTAAGGCTAATGGCCTTTATCTATACTTTGTGCAAAACACTTGAGATTTCCACCTGTGACATTAAACACCACTGAGCTATTGCTCTGATATTATCTGCCGATGAAGTGGTTACTGTGAAAAGCACATATATAGATACAGAGTGTTAAATAATGCAAAATAAAGAGGTTTGGAGAACATGTTTTATAACTAGAGCTTTTTGGTTTGTGATTTTGTGGGTTATAGATTGGATGGGTTAAATAAGCATCTGCATACAGTAATAACAAATATGTTCATAGAATATCCTAGCTAGGATTCTTGCGAGAGACCATTTATCTGTATTTCACTTTGCATTATCAGCTTCTGCTTCTGCAGTGTAGTCTGTAAGTTCTGCATACAGACTACACTAACCTCTGCCATAAGGGGTCAGTAAAGGATCAAAAGATGTTTTTTTGGAAATGTGTAATCTTTCCTGTACTGTGTCATAAACGTTCATATATATATATATATATATATATATATATATATATATATATATATATATATATATGTTTTTTAATTATTCAAATGTATACTTGTTTGTGCCTTTTCAATCTCATACGTTTCCTGATCTTTTCACATTATATGAACTTCTGGCTTCAATAAACAATATTTTTCAAATTCCTGACCCTCCGGCTGCTCTACATACATATATGCATAAATCCTCTGGGGATTTATTATTTTGCACGCTTGCCCATAGGTTTTGTGTGCATCTCTCTGAATAACATGATTGCACTGTGTCTTGCCAGAGGCCCATATGTTCAAAGTGCAGAGACAAAGCGGAGGGATGATGGATGGAGAGGCCAGTTATCGGCGAGCCACAGGGAAAGGTTAGAGTGGCGCCGCTGCCCACTGGAGCCAACAACTTATGATTAATCCAAACTAGATTTACCAGGATTTGTTAAACATATTTTCCGGTAATGATGATAAAAAATGTCAGTAAAAAGACATATCTGTATACTGTGGATAGTCAGACAGTAATCATTCAATTTCAAAACCACTCTGATTCGCTCAGTTTATTTCCATCTCCAATATCTCTGCTTGTATCATAGCATTATTGATCACTGAGAAATCCCCGGCAGAGAGAGTTGACATTTTACACCAGAAAGCGCAGCTGCTGCTTCTTCCTTTCTTCACAAAGACTAAAAACGTATTAGTGGTTTGGATCCACGCGGCAGGGGTCCACATCTGTGTTGGCCTTTTGTTGACGCCCCGTTCTGTCTGCGGTGTGAGGGACCTGTATATCAAAAGCCTCAGCAGATCTGAGCCGTGTTGTTCCCAGTGGAAGTCAATCACAGGCTCCCAGCGGTGGGCCATTTCTCCAGGCGGACCCGATAATTTCTCCACTGATATCCGTGCTCCAAGCCTCTTCCCGGTCTGATCAATGCAGTCCACAACACAGGGCTGTCCGTTCACTTTGCAAACACACAGAGGAGACTCACTGAATTGATGACTTTGTTATCTACAAAAAAGACTTGTGGTTGTAGTGACCGTTCTGGTTTCAGTCCTTACTTTAATCTTACAGCAATGATAATCTGGTGTGTGCACCAGGTAATGCTAGGTTCTCACAGTGCAAATGTTTCTTACTAAAGGTTTTTGCAGGACAATTTTCAATGTGTCCCAAAGTGTGCAAAAATTAGTGTCATTTTTGTTTTAGATCACATGTGTCAAATACATGATTTAATGTGGCCTTAAGTAAGTCTCTAGGCCAGGGGTTCCCAACTGGCGGACCTGGGTCCAGATGCGGACCTCCAGAGGCGTGAGTCTGGAGGCCAAAGCCTTTCCATCCTCTCTATATATTTAATATCTCAGGCTGAATTAACATTTATTTAAACAATATTAATAACATTGAAATAAAATAGCAAAATAATTGATTCATTGATCAGCTCTGCTATGTAAATAGACAAACTGTGCTTATGTTTTACATATTTAAGAGCAAATACTGCACATGTCCGGACCCTGAACATACTGTATGTCGAAAGTTACGAAAGTAAAGTTTGCGGACCTCGAGCCGATTTAGTTGGGGACCCCATGCTCTAGCCCAGGGGTTCCCAAACTTTTTTGGCTGGGACCCCAAAAATTAACACATATACATTTCGGGACCCCCATTGCATAAAGTTATTGCCTCTTATGCTACTTTAGGCCAGAAAGACATCAAGTTGTATGTAATAACTGTTTATTTTGAATAATAATGGATTTCACTAATTATAGGCTGTTTTACACTCAAAAATATGCTAAAAACAGTATCATTTTTCTTTTTGTTTCATCTTGAAAGCATCTGGGGACCCCCACCCTAGGCCTCGCGACCCCCTGAGGGGTCCCGACCCCCACTTTGGGAACCACTGCTCTAGCCCATTCCTGTGCAGAGTAGTGGAATTTTAAAGAAATAGCCAGAATGCTCATTCCAGCCACTAGGGGGCAGCTTAAATTTTAAAAAAAGGAACGAATTCTACACATGTCCATCCGAGGGCACTGACATAATAAGAGATTAGGATATAAACAGCACATTATAGCCATGTGGTAAATGGTCAGTCTGCCCCAGGTTGGATGTGGCAACAATAGTAACTTACCACCATCGAGAGGAGTGAATAAATAATGACTATATGTAGCACTTTGAGAAATGTGTGACATAGGCTGATAAAACACAATAAGTGTATGTAAGCCGTTGTTATTTATTAGGCAACAGTCCTTCACAATATGCGGCCCACGACCCGCCCGGCTGAATTTCGGCCCACGACCCAAAACGAGTTCGACACCCCTGTTTTAGATGGTCAGCCCTATTGATTGATGCCTAAAACAACAGAACTCTGTGGCGAAAGACCACGATCTGTATGGAATCTAGGTTTAGGGGTGCAGTCACACATGTTCCAGAGCACATTTTACTCCGTTTACTCACTTTCCTTTTAATTCTCATGCAGAATTTGTGTGGCCTTTCTTCCTCTTAGACCTGAAAACTATAAAAGCTTCGTTCAAGTCCAATTTAGATCCTGATGTAACCCTGTCTAGATCAGGTTTCATAAATATTTTCTAATATAGGAAGACATTTTTCATTAAAATTGTATTCATGAAACAAATGCTCTTGAAAATGTAATGGAAAAGCAACAGTTTTTTACATTAGATGAGTGCAAGCTACTTTTACCTTTGGCATGTCATCAATTTCACCTGATCGATTTGATTATATTGTGTCATTAACGTATCTTTATCCATCTGTAAAGCATTTTAATTACCCTAAAGACTTAACAAACAAACTTGCCTCGCATTATGCCACCTAGTGCTTTTGCATAGTGACGTGCTACTCAGGAGGAAAAACCCATAGAACTGCTCCAAACGGACACGTTGGGTTAGTCCAGTTGACGCCAGTGATTTCCTCTCTTTTCACAACACATTCTCATCTCCCGCGAATTAGCGATTCAAAGCGCCACCCCGAGGTCCACTACTCTTTATGTGGACGCCCGGCGAGATGAAGGGCCACATTTGTCTTCTGTCACTGCCCTGTCAGTCTGTGCCGTTATACCGCCCCTACTGCCGCTACTCTTGATTTTAACCTCTAATAGTGGCTAAGCCTTTTGCGGTGGCCAAAGTGAAGAGGACAGACATGGAGAAAATGTTTACTAAACCTCTCTTAAACCCTGTCTCCAATCATGGGCCGACACACCCAAAACAAGGAGGACATTATACCTTCAGAGCCTGGAGGGAGTGATGCCCTTCACAAAAAGTGTTTAGCTGGCACACACTCAGCGCCTCGCAGCAGATCAAGCTCTCGCTGCTTTAGGCTTTATTATATACGATCGATACGGCTCATTTGCACTTCTGAAGTAGCCTTAAATTTATGTCCGATTTCGAGATTATATAATCCGATGCGGGGATCACTGCCGCTGTTTGAAGTGTCATGACTGCCCTGCCAGTTCTCACCATAATATATCTGCTGAGTTAAACAACTAAGCATGGATTACCTCCCGCTTATTGATTGCAGTGTCAAGATTCCTATAGCTTTACAGAGTGCAGTAGTTTAAATATTGATATTACGTTATTTATTGTGCATCTTTCCGTATGATTTGCTCTGATCGAATATTATAGCAAGAGTCAAAACGGGTTTATTGACAGCCTAACATGAGTCGTAGGGCCACTGTTGTAGATCATATATGAAGTTAATTCAGTGAACATTTCAAATATGCTTTACAGACTCCATGTATTTTTCCTGTTCAGTTCAACCTCTTAACCCCCACCTGACCCGAGCACGTTTTCTCCAGTTTGGCCTGACCAAAATCTAAAAGCTTCTTGGTCAAAATGGTCAAAATAGCAACGAAAGTGAGACAAAAACGCGGATGATAATGCAACAAAAGAGCGACAAACTCACAAGAAAGTGATGAAAAAGTGACAAAAAGGCAAAGGCAACGCAACGAAAAACTCACAAAAGAGCAACAGAAAAATGGCAAAAAAGCGATGAAAATGTGGCAAAAACGTGACAAACGCAACAAAAAAGGCGATGGACAAAAAAGTGACAACACGTCAACAACGCAGAGAAGAAAAGCTCCATTTAGATGAGTTTCGTGGGTCTTAACTTTCTAATGAGGCGTTACACTGACCTTTAGATTTGGGTAAAGATGATACAAAGATCAGAGAGAAAATGCACTTGGTGAAAGCAGGGGCTAAGAGGTTAAAGGGATACTTCGAGATTTTTGACATAGGGCCTCATTTCCTAATTATCCAGAGTGTTGTTGATGTCTGGAGATATTTTTTTCTTAAATTCATGCAGTTCTTATATTTGAAGAGTCTAGTTGCGCTAGGCTAGAGCAAGGCTAAAGCATTTCTATGGTAACAGCTAGCCTGCATTAAAAACAGTCTGACCCACTCCACAGTGCACCTGAGGAGTCTGACCCACTCCACAGTGCACCTGAGGTAAATCACTTATAACGCCAGACTAACCATATAAATGTCTGTGTTAATAGAATAATGTTTGAAATATAACTGACCTTGTATCACATGAATTACCGCATTTTGAGGGACTATTTTCTCGCAGATCACTCTGCCGCTGCGTTAGCTTACAACCACGAAGCTGATGCTGCTCAAATATAAGTTATTTTAAATGCAAAATGGTTAAAATTATTCTATCGACACAGACATTTATTTGGTTAGTCTGGCGTTATAAGTGATTTACCTCAGGTGCACTGTGGAGTGGGTCAGACTGTTTTTTAATGCAGGCTAGACTTTACCATAGAAATGCTTTAGCCTTGCTCTAGCCTAGCGCAACTAGACTCTTCAAATATAAGAACTGCATGAATTTAAGAAAAAAATATCTCCAGACATCAACAACACTCTGGATAACTAGGAAATGAGGCCCTATGTCAAAAATCCCGAAGTATCCTTTTAAAGTACAATCAAAGACACGGCCAGAAAAATAACAAGGGGGCTGCACTTGCTGTCACTCTAAAGTAGTTGGCATTATACTTGTTGTCAGTGTTGGGGAGTAACGCAATACATGTACCGCCGTTACAAGTTTTGAGTAACTGTATTCCGGTACAGTTACTCTTTAGTCAGAGGGTATTTATAATACAGTTACTTTGCTAATACCAAGGGAATACATACGTTGCTAAAATTTCATCATCCAATCCTACCACACGTCATTAATAAGAAAGAGAAAATGTTAAATTAGTCTAAATAGGCGCAGCCGAGCGCGCACACGACTTGATGTGAGGGCACACGCCACCGCACACACGAGGGAAACACACACACAAGGAGAAGCCCAGAGGAGAAGGGGAGAAAACCCACAAGGTAGAAGATGGCAAATGACCTCTTACCTTTTCGCTGTGTTTTCAATCATTTAAAGTGAAAGCTGGTTGTTGTTAGCAGTAGCAGTAAGCTAAGTTAGCGGGTTAGCCGCTACTGGCTGCAGTTTGTCACACTTTCCCACACTCTTCTGTAGAGTGGGATGCAAAGTAATGCAGCACTTTCCCAATGGTTCATAAAAGACTGTTCTTATAACATAAAAATAAAGATGAAAACTTATCCATGCAGCATTCAAACATGCTCCCCGTGTGCCATGGTTTTCAAGTGTTATAATCTGCAGACTGGAGCGGCTGCACATTTGCCACAGCAGATACACAGGTGTATCTGCCACAGCAGTATCTGTAAATCGTGGTAAATAAGTAAATTAAGCAGTAATAAACGGCAGTGCAATGAAATTACACGTTTTTAATCCTACATAAAGAGTATACACTACAATAATATACAGTGTATTTAAAAAGTATTTAAAGAGCAACTAAACACCAAATCAAGTTTTTTTACTGATAAACTATCTCAATGGGTGTCTCATAGTGTTGTCTACTGGTCCCTGACATTATTCTGACATTATAGCGCAAACATGTGTCAAATCCTAACTTTGGCCTGAAAACGAATGGGTTGCGCCCCCTTCAGGGTAAACTCTGCTACTAAATTAGAATTTCCTGATTGGCTGGAGAGTGTCCACGGACTCCACAGAACGTCATAAGCCGCACCAGCTCCACACATCGTCATCAGGTGCTGCCCATTGTCCTGCCCCTGTACCTGTGGTATATAACCAAGTCCCTCCCATGTAATCTGTCTGCTGTGATTGTGCCAATGCAAATATTGAGGTCAATCAAGGCCCACACACTCACCCCCAGCATGTCACCCCCAAACTTCAGAGACCGCCTCTTTCGCGGCAATTTTTGACTTTTGTTTGTGGGTGGGGAAAGGCTTTGGCATGCCCGTGTAGGTACTCTTTAAAGTATTCAGAATACAGTACTCTGATTGGCCAGAGTAACAGAATACGTTACAAAATACATTATCAGGCAAGTATTCAGTATTCTGTAACGGAATACATTTTAAAAGTATTCTCCCCAACACTGCTTGTTGTGCACATAAAAGCTTGGGATTTGGAAAAATGCTGTACTTAATGACAATAACCCACCATATGACAAACGGCACACAGAGACGTGGCTTATCCCTCCCAAAACCCCACACCAAGCCCCGTGTAATGCAGATTAGCAGTAAGTGCATTAGATTTAAATGGCATTTATTACTTAGATCACGCTGATCTGAAACGCCAACAGCAGGTGCTAAATGAGATTCAGTGAGAGGCGCTGTGGGCTGACGGAGGCCTGTGTTTTGCATTAGGCTATTTTACATTCAACACACACCTTTCTATACCGCCTTTCACCATATGCATTTGTGGCTTTTACTCTAATATAATTTATCAGGTATGCATTTATTCCAAGCAATGACGGAATCTCTTACATTTCCAGTTTTGCAAAGAAATATTCCTGCGTTATGGTTTGCTCACTTGTTTGTTGGCAAGTTTTACATTTCTTGGCGCAATCTGGCCACCAACTGTTAATCGGGTGACTTTGAAACAGCTTTGCGAAAGATGCTCTGATGCACAATGTTAGATCTTGGTAAAAAGTCTATGGAGAATTATGTAAAAAGAAAACGTTCTTAAACTATTTATGTAGTGTCCAAGTATAAGCCCATTAGGTTTACTTGGCAAGGAGTGACCTAAATTGACCGGGGTTTGGTTTCTAAATGAGTATTGTATTTTCAGTAATCGTTCAGCCTGTGTTTGAGCTTTGGACAGTCCGCTTGTTCAGGGCAATTACTTTCTCATTAATAACATTGATTGGCAGCTTGGATTGTTAGTCAGCCAATTTGTCAATTTGCAGTCCTGTTTATTGAAGAACAAATATATCACACTAAATGTATGTGCGGGTATCAAAGCTAGGCGTGTGAAACTCTGGGGAACTCACGATTTGATACGATACGCGATACATGGCTTACGATAACGATAACTGCGATAATCGATATACAGTATTGCACAAAATAACCTACGATACATCACGATTTTTTTTTAAACATGCTGCTTTTATTCATCATTTACATTTCTTTTCATGTGCTTTATACCCCTTTTTTGTGTGTGTATAAATGACACACTGAAAATAGGTCTGTAGATCTGTCAGTGACTTCATTTACATTTACATAAACAAGAAACCACAGTCCTATTTCAAAAGGAATAAATCAACCCCAAATGAATCTTATTTATAAATATAAAAACTATCATTAAAAGTAATATTAAACGTGTCCAATTGCTTAAAACGGTATTGCTGCCCTCTGCTGGTCTGGCTGAATTCGGTAACACTTTAGAATACGGCCCAGTAACTCCTAGGTAGTTACTATGGTACATCCCTGGTACTTACAGAGGTAATTACCAGGTACTTGCAGTGGTATGGCCTGGTAACTCCGGTGCCATGCCATTGGTCGGACAACCCATTAGTCCGACATCTCATTATTACAAAAATATAACCCTAACCCTAACCCTAATGGCACCCCTACTCAATGGGTGATTTTCAGAATAATGAGACGTTGGACTAATGGGCCGACCTCGTAACTCCTAGGTACTTACCTAAACGTACCACTGTAAGTACTTGGTAATTATCTCTGTAAGTACCAGGGATGTACTACAGTAACTACCTAGGAGTTACCGGGCCGTATTCTAAAGTGTAACCCTGAATTCTTGCTCATTATTGGCCTCTATTGACTGTGAAATCAGTGGAGCACTGCTACCTCATTAATATGTATGACGTCATCAAACATATCGATATCGTAATAAAAAGTATCGGTATTGCATCGATATATCGCGATATATCAGAAAACGATATATTGTCACACTCCTAATCAAAGCATCACTAAATATCATGTTATACAGTCCCGTCATTGTTGGAATTAGGATACAGGTTTTGCACATTTTCACCCACGTTGGCAGCCAGGTTTACAGACCCAAGGAAACTGTAGCTGCCGCAGTAGCAGACAACCATCAATGTGATAAAGCATTATGGTCATTATTGGCAATATCGTTTGGGACGTATCATTGTAAAGAACCTTCGAGATTAACACCATCAACACCATGCACTTGTATGTTATCTGCTGCTTGTCGTTGGCGACCCTGATTATTTAAATGTGGCTGTAATCCTGATAAGACGTGGGGATTGTGGAGCTGAATGAGGGTGACGCACAGGTTAACGATGCTCAGAATGATCAGCAGGTTCTTCAAAAGCCTTCTCTAAACCTGCATTCGTTTGACAGAGTGGTAATTATGGCTGTAGAATCCCACATTTCACTTTTCCCCGCTTCACCCTTATTTGCTCCGTGTCTGTGCATATGCAGCCGTTTGACATTTTCTCCGGTTAAATATCACATGGTTGGGCGTGCAGCAGTAGTGGTTACTAAAATCCTCCACTTCAATCGCTATATTTGTGAATATATGATAAATTGTTAAACTTTTATTTGTTTAGAGCTGGATATGTGTTTCAAAATCCCAACAGTTGTCCCAATCTAGTCGTGATTAGTGCTCAGTTGTTATTCTTTTCTCGTTTTCAAACTGAACAAAAAGGATCTATTCAAGTTTAAATCGTTGGTTGTGGTACTTAATCCAAAACTTGTCTTGTGTTTCATTGCACACTACACCTGCATTTTAACCAGTACATACTGTACCTCAGGAGGTAAACGTGGACTGTTTTTGATCAGTGTCACAGATTGAAAAATGCCAGATCTTTCAGCGCTGTGAGCAGATCGATAGCGGTTTGGGAGGCCACTTACATGTTCTGCATGAGAGCATTCAGCTGCCACAATCAAACAAAGGCTCAAAGGGTCAGGGCGAGAATGAATGAATGGTGAAATGTCAATCGGACCACTATAGGTAACTATAAATATAGGAAATGCAATCTTGGCTTGAAAGGTTTTGGCATGGGTGGAGTTCTGGTGGTGTTGGAGTAAATCTATACTCATGTGAGGCACAAAAGTAATCCCGGAGCTTAGTTCCTCTAAAAGCTCCTATAGTATACAATGGCGGTTCCGGTGCTTCTGGGCCGGGCCATCAGAATAAAATAATGAAATAATAACAGACTCACAGTTGTGCTATTCCAGGCCTAAAGGCTTTAACTGGGCTGCAGTAGGAGCATGAGCTGCTGTTCCAGATATAAATGATGTAACACAAGTGTAATTGTCATGGAAATCTCTCAATGGTATTTGATCCAGCGAATCTTGTACTTGAACCAGCGCACTATTGCGGAGCATAATTCCGGGCCGGTTTTCTCCAAATTCCCGGCCGGTCTTAGGTCCCAACACGCCCCTGATAGTATATATAGCACTGCCGTTGAAATGAATAAAACACATGCACATACAAGTATATATCTTTATCAATTTTCCTTCTCTGGAATGAGCAAAAGGTAATGTAAGGCCCGGCTCTGCACTGAAGCGCTTTTTATGCTTTGTTAGTAAAGGTCAGGCTGCCTCACTGATGATAGGCCCATTATGGTTCTCAGCTGCAATCTCTTGAAAATTACCTCGTTATGTTGATGAGTGAATGAAGCGCACCCCTGGGCCCTCCTCCTCAGACAGGACTGGTGTTCGGGCACTGCCTTTACACGCGCTGTCACGTTAAAGAGCTACATGTTGCACCGGGACAAATTACACTGTATTAATTAGGTCTGAAACTCATCCTGTCAGCTGTCTGCCATGTCAGGATACAAACAGGTGTGACTGCAGCTAATAGTTGTTCAGGTTGTGCCAAGGCCAAGGGGCTGGAAGAGCATGCTGTCGTTACTATCAGGCAAGTTTCCCAATTTGTGTTAAGTGCTATTACTCATTAAGTGATGTAGATGCATATACAAATGGAAGACTATGCAGACAATATAGCAACACTCAAACTCGTGCTATTAGTGACAAAGGCTAGTAGGGTAGGCTGACGGAAGTAAGGCTGCAAATCTACACATCTGTGCCATCGGCTCCTCTGACATCACATAAAAAACTCATATCACTTTCATACATTGGCAAGATGGGTGAAGTGTCTTGCCCAAGGACACTATGGCACGAGTGGAAGGCAATATTCAAACTGAATATTAATATTGCTAAATGATGTCTTGCTGAAAAGAAACTCTCGTGTCATTTACACCCGGGGTAGGCAAGTTTACATGGTGACTGGATGACTTTCTTTATAAACAAAGGATATGGGGACATTTTACTGCATAAAGGGGGTCATTTACCAAGCGTTTGCTCATGTGCAAAGCAAGTAGTACGTGCTAAAGTGAATCAGCAGCAGAGTCATTATGCATTTTTTACTCATGGAGCATCGTCTTATTTAATCAGATTGGGGGCCCTAATAATATAGTGCGAAATGTCAGCTAAGTAGAGTTCCAGAACATCCACGGTTACAATGGAGATCCCCATGTTTGCAGTTGTTGGCATACATTTTCCATAGACTAACATTAGCTAAAAACAGTATAGAAAGTGAAGACTCCATTAGCTGCGGAGTCATTAATGGTAAATACATCTAACACACTGTGGTGTCCAAGTGTTTTAAAGTGAACAATAACTCCAGTATTTTATCTTTTAAAATCTCCATTAGTATATCATTGCTGCTAATCCCATGATTCTTAGCGATAAGACATCACAATCCTGAACCCTTTAGCATATTTTATTCAGCTTGCGCCCGCTATATACTGTAGCTCCTGCCTTTATAAATGACCCCCAAAGTTATTTAGTATATTCTCATTAATATGGAGTACTATAACTGGTGGTTTGCTTTCTGCTGTGTGCAATAATTAGTCAAAATCCTCAAGAGGGCCAGAGGATATACAGGATGCTGGAGGGCCAGATTTGGCCCCCGGGCCTGACGTTGCCTAACCCTGCACTACACTCTTTCTGTCCAGATGAAAACTACATCTGTTTTAGAGTCAATCAACTTTAAAGATTTACCATTTTCAAGCATGTAGTGCACTACAGCTCTGTTGATTGTGGACTGCAATCAGCGCAGAAGCTCATCATCATTACATTATCTCTGAAAACAAAAGTTACCTCAGGGGAGTTCAAACTGTTTAGGAGGAGGAAGGGATTTAAAAATGTCTACGCTTACAATCCATATGCAAATGTATATTCACCAATTATCACAATTTTTTCATGATAAATTCAGTATTGAGCTAATGACTTTGCAACATGTTGTTTATTAAAGTAACATGTAATTAGTGTATTCATAGTTTAATTTACTCTTTTTTACCCAAAGTTAAAAGAGAGCTGAAAGGTTCTTACCTGGCCTGCTTTAATTATAAATACAGCTTCTTCTTCAGAGGTGAAGTTTGAGGAGATAAGTGCTGAAGGTAAAGTGTCTGTCGTAAAACCAGATGGTCCCAAGCTTCTTGTTATTGAGCAAAATCCTTCACTTTGAAAGGAGGCTCTGTTGGCACAGATTGGAAGTCTCTTATTTTGTGAGTCCACCAGACGGCAGCTGTGGCTTCAATGAATAATATGAATGCTTGATTAATCAAAATAAGGCATTTTTTTATTATTATTTCAAAATATTGCAGAATATTGGAAGCTACAACGTGTGCTTTCAACATTTGGGCCATTACTCACAGGCAAATGGTGCCCGTCTGCTTGTGATTAAGACATCGACCCAAAATTATTTTTTCAGCTAATTCGCTGTTTGTTTGTTTTGATCATTTCAGTTTTGACATGTATCAGTAACAGGGCCGTTTCAATCTTGTTAAAAATAAATCCATGCATAAATACGAGTTGATCTATGTGTCATCCCAATATTTACAACATTAAATTGCTTCCCGTCTTTTTAGCGCAGATGTCCTGGAGTATTTCACATTTTATTGTCGGTTGCATAGGGCGCCGGGAGAGATGCTTTACGGTGTTTGGAGACTGACTGTGGTGGTGAGATTAATGCTGGTCCCTGTCTCCGGTTCAGTCCTGTAGATCACGAGGAGGAGAGAGGCAGATTAAAAATGTCAATTTCAGACGTCACTTCGGAGCGGTGATATAAACCAGCGCTGGAGAATGCGAATGAGAGTGCGGGGCTGTGGAAACACCTGCTGCAAGCCTGCGCCACTCGGGAGGCGACTGTCTTTACTCACTGACACGACTATATTCTCTCATCTCCGTAGGATTCATATGCAGCTCCTTATGTTTAGATTAGATATTACTATGTGAGTTGTTTACACACAGGAAAGATGTGATGTCCCAAAACAATTGTCAGTCAAATTATTTTACAGTCAGTTCTTTTGTGATGCTTTGTAAGTAATGTGATTGTTGGATTGATTTTGCAATGACTCTACCTCATTCATTTTAATGCCTAAACCAAAACCCACTATAATGACTGCAAAATTAGTAAACATTCTCACTAGCATACAAAACAGCAAAATGCTTTTTTTTTTTTTTCATACCATGCTATTACCTCTTACCCCCCACCTGAACCCACCACCATTTCTCCAGTTCGGCTAAAAGCTTCTCAACTGGAGCTTACAGCCTATTGGCCAGAGTAACACCCCATTTGTGTTCCATCCACATCAGAAATTCCGACTCGCTGACCACCTACAAAAAACTGCTCAAAACCCACTTGTTTCAGCTCAACCTACAACCTACAATAGCACTCTCATCTTTGTTTGTTTGTCTCATTTGTAAAGCGTCTTTGAGTTCCTTGAAAAGCGCTATATAAGGACTTATGTATTATTATTATTATTATTATTATTATTGAAAGCTAAATCTACAAAACTGGTTGTGACGTTTTTTTTCGCGTTGTTGGCACGGCTTCGTAGCTGTATTTATAAAAAACTTAGATTAAAGGGATACTTCGGGATTTTTGACATAGGGCCTCATTTCCTAGTTATCCAGAGTGTTGTTGATGTCTGGAGATATTTTTTTCTTAAATTCATAAGTCATAGGGCTGCAGCTCCACAGAAGGACCTGCATGGTAAATCACTTATAACGCCAGACTAACCATATAAATGTCTGTGTCGATAGAATAATTTTAACTATTTTGCATTTAAAATATAAAATATAAATTATATTTGAGCAGCATCAGCTTCGTGGCTGTAAGCTAACGCAGCGGCGGAGTGATCTGCGAGAAAATAGTCCCTCAAAATGCGGTAATTCATGTGATACAAGGTCAGTTATATTTCTAAAATGATTCTATTAACACAGACATTTATATGATTAGTCTGGCGTTATATAAGTGATTTACCTCAGGTGCACTGTGGAGTGGGTCAGACTGTTTTTAATGCAGGCTTGCGTTTACCATAGAAATGCTTGCTCTAGCCTAGCGCAACTAGACTCTTCAAATATAAGAACTGCATGAATTTAAGAAAAAAATATCTCCAGACATCAACAACGCTCTGGATAACTAGGAAATGAGGTCCTATGTCAAAAATCCCGAAGTATCCCTTTAAGATCCACTGTTATGTTATCTATGCTGTTGAATGAATGATTATTGTGTTGTTAATATAAAAATGATCTCCTGGCTTCTATGTCCTAAATCTCTGAGACACAACACTCTCTAATCCCTATGTGGTCTGTCCGCTTCACAAGTTAACCCTGAATAATGCCTATGGCCTTTGACTTGTTTACACAGATTAACGATTAAATGCTGCTGAACACGCGACCGATCAAACCAAGGCGTAACATGTCAACGCGATGAAGGAGAGGACCCTAATGCTACGCTTTCTCTTCCACATTCCCCACAACACGGACGGACTTAGCTTTGATAGATGCATGTCCACATGTCTGTGCCCATCCGAAAAAAAAAGAAAAAAAGAGGACCAATCTATTTAGCCGTGGGGGGAGGGGAGGCCAATTCGATCTGAGATGTTTGCGGGTTGACGGAGTGGAAGCGCAGAGCGGACATGGTGCGTTTTTTTCTTTCTTTCTTTTTAGCCCAAGGAGATTTGTGTCTGACAGGAGCGGCAGATGGACAGGAGGGGGCGAGTGCGAAATAGAGGGGTCAGAGCGGGACAGGCAGGTGTGCTTCAGACGGGTTTGGAGTTCACAGGGAAACAGCGGTGTCACAAACAGATGAAATGCAAGGGACAAGGTAGTTCAATGGGGCCTGTAGTGATTTAAAGGAGATTGGTGCCATTTTGAGAAGTGTAGACCATTCAAAATTAGCAAAGCTTTTAACCTATGATTGTAGAGTAAGTAGAGTAAGAGTATAGCTAAATTGAATACACAGAGTATTTACAAAAGATGCACAACTGAATATCAAGAAAGCATTTTTTTTTTTTAATTAAAATAAGACAAGATAAGATAAGATAGCCTTTATTGATCTCACAATGGAGAAATTCACTTGTTACATTCAGCTCTCAGAAACACTCAGGGTGTGCAGGATAGGAAATGTGCAAACAATTAAACAGTAAAAAGAGGTATCTTATATACAATGAGTACCACACACTTTAAGGGGGCAACAAGTATAAACAGTAAAAAATACAAATAAACAGACAATAACAAACAAAAAATGTCAACCATGTTTACATTTGGATATGCACTGTATATTTTTATATATGTTTTTTTTTAAAGGCTTTCTGTGCAGGATAGACAGGAAATGTGCAGTAAAAAGAGATGTCTTATATACAATTTGCACGGTATATTTTTATATGTTTTTTTTCTCAAAGGCTTTCTTATGTCCATTCACATTAACCCTTTAACCCCCACCTTAACTGAGCGCTCCAGTTCGGCATTACCCAAATCTAAAAGCTTCTTAAGAAAAGTGTCAAAATAGCGACAAAAACAAGAAGACAACGAGGATGAAGACGCAACAAAAAAGTGACAAAAACTCAACAAAAATGTGATGAAAAAGAGACGACACTGCGGCCACCAAAAAAAACGATCTGTTAACATCGTGTTTCCTGAGTCGTAGCTTTCAAATGAGGCGTTACACTGGCCTATATGGCTGTAAGCTCCAGTTGAGAAGCTTTTAGATTTGGGTAAAGTCAAACTGGAGAAAATGCACTCGGTTAGAGGTTAAGAGTCACATTTGAGATTCCTTTGGTTTTGTCCGGAACATGTTGAACACTGACATTTAAGCATTTTAGGGTGAACTCTACCCAAGTCGCATATATACATGTCCTCGAAGCACATTATGTAAAAGTTCCTCACAACAGGGTAAAAATGAAAGATTTGGAGAATCCTGATCTTGCAAGTACACAATCATGCAGTGAATACGCATCACTCAGCGGGTGCAGAGTGGATTAGGGTTGGGACGATGGACGATATGTCCATCGTGATGGATGAGCAACATCACGATGGAGAGCAACCATCGTGATGCCACGCCCCTCCTGTCAGAAACACGAGCTGATCTTCTGTGGGCCTTGTAAACCTACAAACTTTGCAGAGATTGCACTGTAAATTAAATCTCGAATATAGCTAATATGCACGCTAGTTTACGTAGCCTACCAGAAGCCCAAAGACATGATGTGTTAGCCGTAATTATTAAAATAAAGACGCAGCTGCTCTATTTCTGAGGCGCGGGGCTCTCTCTCTCTCTCTCTCTCTAAAAGCAGCTACTGTTTAACACCGCGTGGTTTTGCCTTGCTTTTCGTACGGAAACTAAACAGTTTTAAAATGCCGCGATGGATCTCACATCGGCGCTGAGAGCGCACGGGTTTGGATGTTTTCACGAAGGATGGAGAGAGGAGAGAGAGGAGAGAAAGAGGCGCGGAGGTACGAGGCTACGAGCACACGGACCGGGCGGTGCGTGGAGTAGCTTCAATAACGTAGGCTACGATGCAAACTTCTAAATATTGTCCCGTTCACCCACTGTTTCTTAAACATTACGTTAAAATTGAGCAAATGCAAATAATAAGCTCCGAATTACAGCTGTATTAGTGTGATAAGAGCCTTGTTATTGAGGAGCAGATGACGCTCTAAATAAGTCGTGTTTTAACGCATTTCTATTGCAAAATTCGTCTTTCATTACTCTCACATTTTTCCTAACATAAATAAAATTCAGCCTATATAGGCTATGTAAATGTCTTTAAAAAATGCTTATAATGAGAGATGGACGATATCATCGATATCATCGTCCATCACGATGGTTCACTGTAAACATCGTCAACTGCCAATTAAGGGGACATCGCCCAACCCTACAGTGGATGTCGTTACATTGTCACTGAGGTGTTCCTGGATCTGAGGCTGCCTCCGCTGTTTACAGAGCCCTTCCTGTAAGCCTGGTGGATCTTCTTACTAATGACCCCATGTTTGTACAGCGCCGAGAGGAGCTGGTTTCGAAACTTCTGCCCGATGAAGGCATACAGCACCGGGTTGACCATGCAGTGTGTGAAAGCCAGCACTTGTGTCACACTGAGCATCTTCTCTACGGTGTACAGCGTCTCACACTCCATGGTGGGCAAAGGCTCTAACTTAATCAAGGTATCAATCAAAACGGATACATTGAACGGCAGCCAGCACAGGATGAATGCTAAAACCACAGCGAGGATGACCCTCATTGCTTTGTGCTTTTGCTGGTTGCGTGCGTGCAATAGCTTGACAATGGTGCAACCGTAGCAGACAGCCATGATCCCAAGAGGGATGAAAAACCCCATAGTGTGCCTCAGAATGAGCACAGTGACGCGCCAGTGACTGTTGCTTTCACCCGTCAAGTTCTCATAGCAGATGTTTTCACCAAAATCGCCTGCACGTATGCGTTCCCTTTGCATTGCTACAGGTAGGGCTAGCAGTCCGGAGACAAGCCACACCACTCCGCAAACGACTTTGATCAGGATGTTTCGAGAAGAAAGGCTGCGTTTCGCGTGCACAATGGCAAAGTAGCGGTCGATGCTAATGCAGGCTAACAGGAAGACCCACTGTACGCAGACACTTCTTGGAGACCGGAGAGGATTTTGCAAAGGGCGTCGCCGAAGATCCAACCGTAGTGAGCGTCCACGGCCCAGAAGGGGAGAGTTAGGCAGAAGGCTAAGTCTGCTATTGCCAGGTTCATCAGGTAGATGTCGGTGCTCGCTCGGCTGCTCTTCATATAGCAGACCACAAAGACGACGACGCTGTTTCCGATGAAGCTGAAGATGAAAACGAGGATGTAGGCGATCGTGATGCCCAGTGTTTTGAATCCAGGAGCGCTGGGACTGCACGGAGCCGACTCGCCATTCCCCGTGAAGTTTGTGTTTGAGAAACTGTAGTTGCCGGGGTCGTCCATCTGGGGGGATATTTTTATCTATTTAATTATTTATTAGTTTTGCACATAATAGCAAACAATCCATTATAACATTATGATATGACAATAAAAGTGCAGGAAGAAGAAGGCAGAAAACCCAAATGGGCTTATAATCACGCCTCCACCTGTCAATAGATATAAAATTGATACATTTAGTCTGAGTATAAAAAAATATGGAAATAAAATTAAGAACAACATACGTTAATTATAAAGATAAAATACCACAAAAAACTAAAACAACTCACTAACACATCTACATGAAAATCCTTTGCAATAAAAACCTCAGAATCGATGGATACAAGGCAGCGTTCAGTACGCTCTACATTTTGATATCGTAATTTAAAATGGAGGGCTGGGATCTGTGTACTGTATGTGCAATGTTGACCGAGAAAACCAAACAGAAAATTCACAAATGTGTAAAGAAAAGTTCATATTGTTCTTGTGGCTTCAATCCTAATGTCCTAAATGGCACGCCTTTATATTCAAAGATATTCACCATCGTTCTCGTTTCTTGATTGGGAAGGCATTGAATTTTGTGTTGGTTTTTGTTTTATATGGATAGACACAATAATAATACATCTGGTCAAAACATGTATTTTCAGAAGGCAAATACTCCCGTAGGATTTTGACCTGTTTTGACTTCCACCACAATATTAAAAACTATAGAGGCCCTTGAGTTAGGATTCACATAGATAAAACAAATAGGGAATGACTATTGTCCAGAAAACTGAGCTTGACTTATTCTCTTAACCCCACACCTGAACTGAGCACATTTTCTCCAGTTCAGCATTACCCAAATCTAAAAGCTTCTTGACAAAACCGTCAAATAGCGACAAAGACAAGGAAGAAAATGCAACAAAAGAGTGACAAAAAAGTGACAAAAATGTGATGAAAAACGGATGAAAACATGACAAAAATGGGATAAAAAAAAAGTAAAAAGTACGATCAGCTTTGCAGGTCTTAGCTTTCAAATGAGGCATTACACTGGCCAAACTCTCCAGTCGAGAAGCTTTAGATTTGGATAAAGCCGAACTAGAGAAAACATGCTCGGTTCAGGTGGTTAAGAGGCTAAACTCAAAATGATTTAGTAAAATGTAAAAAAAACTGCATAAGTGATTTCTTATACTTTGTAATCATGTTTATTATCTTTGCATTACGCATGAATTATAGGAACTACTAGATTGCGTTATCTTTGTAATCCTACCACAGTGATTCACAGGCTTTGGTTGATCACACAATCCCTATTGTTTGAAAGCCCTGTCTGTGAATGCGGCACACATCAACTGTGATATCTATTTTATCTTACTAAGATGTATACAGTACATGCACAAAGTTGTTTTACTAATTCATTTATAACAATTAACAGTCTTATTTTGCAAAGGCTTTATATTCATATAATTCTCATCATATTCCTGTCTTCACGTAGTGAACAGCACTTGCAAAAAATAGAAAAATCTAGTTTGTCAAATGTAATGATATGATTACATAAATGAAAACTTCTGTTACCTCAAAAGAGTAGTCATCAGAGAGAACCAAATGCCAAAAGCTCAAAACAAAATTAAAGTATCCATCCTTTTCGTGACTGACAACAACATTTCTTTTATCTAGGTATGTCTGAGGGGTTGTGCGATCTGTCGGTGCAGTTTCTGTGTCTACAGGGAAGTACAGATCTTATCAGACAAACCTCATAAACAGATGTTTTTCACACCTTTAAAAGTTTTTCACACCTCTAACCTCACAGATTAATGCCTATGTTTTGACACTTGCATCAACAAAACTATATCCTGGTGATTTTAAAAGGTTATTGACATGTTTTGGTCTCCTTTGCCTAGACTTGTAGGCCTCCTGTGTTTACTTTGATGTTCCGCGGCGTGTTGCATTTTTGTGCGACAGGATAAGAAAATATTAAAGAAAATAATAATACAATAATGCCTCTTCTAAAATACAACCAGGATTATGGTTGAAGGGTATGTGCATGATGTTATAACAGGCCATAGTGAGCGGGAACATTTGTTTGAGTGACGCTGCTGAGATATAACTTTGTATTTTGATGTTGCCACTCAGTCTAGAACGCTAAGAATGTAAATGATATGATAAGTGCATTACAATGACAAGTGCCGACTAAACTCTGCTTCAACGGCCGCAACTTCAGGAAGTGCTTGTACCACTTCCTGACAATGTTTTATTTCTAATATTACTCTTTAACTGCACCGTTACACACTTGCAGAAATTATTTTGCTTTGAAATCTAGACATGTAAAAACTGAAATCGGGACGAGAGAAATTAAACTTTTGCTTCTTCTTTTGCTGCCCAGATATGGGTTTGGAGTTCAGGGAAACAGCGGTGTCACAAGCAGATGAAATGCAAGGGACAAGGTAGTTCAATGGGGCCTGTGGTGATTCAAAGGAGAGTGGTGCCATTTTGAGAAGTTTAGAGCATTCAAAATTAGCAAAGCTTTTAACCTATGATTGTAGAGTAAATAGAGTAAGAGTATAGCTACAGTAAATTGAATACACAGAGTATTTACAAAAGATGCACAACTGAATATCAAGAAAGCATTTTTTTTTAAATTAAAATAAGACAAGATAAGATAAGATAGCCTTTATTGATCTCACAATGGAGAAATTCACTTGTTACATTCAGCTCTCAGAAACACTCAGGGTGTGCAGGATAGACAGGAAATGTGCAAACAATTAAACAGTAAAAAGAGGTATCTTATATACAATGAGTACCACACACTTTAAGGGGGCAACAAGTATAAACAGTAAAAAAATACAAATAAACAGACTAAAACAAAAAATGTCAACCATGTTTACATTTGGATATGCACTGTATAGTTTTATATATGTTTTTTTTAAAGGCTTTCTTATGTCCATACACATTAACCCTTTAACCCTCACCTTAACCGAGCACTCCAGTTCGGCATTACCCAAATCTAAAAGCTTCTTAAGAAAAGTGTCAAAATAGCGACAAAAACAAGAAGACGGCGAGGATGAAAGGCAACAAAAAAGTGACAAAAACTCAACAAAAATGTGATGAAAAAGACGACACTGCGGCCACCAAAAAAAAGATCTGTTAACATCGTGTTTCCTGAGTCGTAGCTTTCAAATGAGGCGTTACACTGGCCTATATGGCTGTAAGCTCCAGTTGAGAAGCTTTTAGATTTGGGTAAAGTCAAACTGGAGAAAATGCACTCGGTTAGAGGTTAAGAGTCACATTTGAGATTCCTTTGGTTTTGTCCGGAACATGTTGAACACTGACATTTAAGCATTTTAGGGTGAACTCTACCCAAGTCGCATATATACATGTCCTCGAAGCACGTTATGTAAAAGTTCCTCACAACAGGGTAAAAATGAAAGATTTGGAGAATCCTGATCTTGCAAGTACACAATCATGCAGTGAATACGCATCACTCAGCGGGTGCAGAGTGGATGTCGTTACATTGTCACTGAGGTGTTCCTGGATCTGAGGCTGCCTCCGCTGTTTACAGAGCCCTTCCTGTAAGCCTGGTGGATCTTCTTACTAATGACCCCATGTTTGTACAGCGCCGAGAGGAGCTGGTTTCGAAACTTCTGCCCGATGAAGGCATACAGCACCGGGTTGACCATGCAGTGTGTGAAAGCCAGCACTTGTGTCACACTGAGCATCTTCTCTACGGTGTACAGCGTCTCACACTCCATGATGGGCAAAGACTCTAACTTAATCAAGGTATCAATCAAAACGGATACATTGAACGGCAGCCAGCACAGGATGAATGCTAAAACCACAGCGAGGATGACCCTCATTGCTTTGTGCTTTTGCTGGTTGCGTGCGTGCAATAGCTTGACAATGGTGCAACCGTAGCAGACAGCCATGATCCCAAGAGGGATGAAAAACCCCATAGTGTGCCTCAGAATGAGCACAGTGACGCGCCAGTGACTGTTGCTTTCACCCGTCAAGTTCTCATAGCAGATGTTTTCACCAAAATCGCCTGCACGTATGCGTTCCCTTTGCATTGCTACAGGTAGGGCTAGCAGTCCGGAGACAAGCCACACCACTCCGCAAACGACTTTGATCAGGAGGTTTCGAGAAGAAAGGCTGCGTTTCGCGTGCACAATGGCAAAGTAGCGGTCGATGCTAATGCAGGCTAACAGGAAGACCCCACTGTACGCAGACACTTCTTGGAGACCGGAGAGGATTTTGCAAAGGGCGTCGCCGAAGATCCAACCGTAGTGAGCGTCCACGGCCCAGAAGGGGAGAGTTAGGCAGAAGGCTAAGTCTGCTATTGCCAGGTTCATCAGGTAGATGTCGGTGCTCGCTCGGCTGCTCTTCATATAGCAGACCACAAAGACGACGACGCTGTTTCCGATGAAGCTGAAGATGAAAACGAGGATGTAGGCGATCGTGATGCCCAGTGTTTTGAATCCAGGAGCGCTGGGACTGCACGGAGCCGACTCGCCATTCCCCGTGAAGTTTGTGTTTGAGAAACTGTAGTTGCCGGGGTCGTACATCTGGGGGGATATTTTTATCTATTTAATTATTTATTAGTTTTGCACATAATAGCAAACAATCCATTATAACATTAAGATATGACAATAAAAGTGCAGGAAGAAGAAGGCAGAAAACCCAAATGGGCTTATAATCACGCCTCCACCTGTCAATAGATATAAAATTGATACATTTAGTCTGAGTATAAAAAAATATGGAAATAAAATTAAGAACAACATACGTTAATTATAAAGATAAAATACCACAAAAAACTAAAACAACTCACTAACACATCTACATGAAAATCCTTTGCAATAAAAACCTCAGAATCGATGGATACAAGGCAGCGTTCAGTACGCTCTACATTTTGATATCGTAATTTAAAATGGAGGGCTGGGATCTGTGTACTGTATGTGCAATGTTGACCGAGAAAACCAAACAGAAAATTCACAAATGTGTAAAGAAAAGTTCATATTGTTCTTGTGGCTTCAATCCTAATGTCCTAAATGGCACGCCTTTATATTCAAAGATATTCACCATCGTTCTCGTTTCTTGATTGGGAAGGCATTGGATTTTGGGTTGGTTTTTGTTTTATATGGATAGACACAATAATAATACATCTGGTCAAAACATGTATTTTCAGAAGGCAAATACTCCCGTAGGATTTTGACCTGTTTTGACCTCCACCACAGTATTAAACTATAGAGGCCCTTGAGTTAGGATTCACATAGATAAAACAAATAGGGAATGACTATTGTCCAGAAAACTGAGCTTGACTTATTCTCTTAACCCCCACCTGAACTGAGCACATTTTCTCCAGTTCAGCATTACCCAAATCTAAAAGCTTCTTGACAAAACCGTCAAAATAGCGACAAAGACAAGGAAGAAAATGCACTAAAGAGTGACAAAAAAGTGACAAAAATGTGATGAAAACGGATGAAAACATGACAAAAAGGGATAAAAAAAGTAACGAAAAATTTCCAACAAAAAAGTCACGATCAGCTTTGCAGGTCTTAGCTTTCAAATGAGGCATTACACTGGCCAAACTCTCCAGTCGAGAAGCTTTAGATTTGGATAAAGCCGAACTAGAGAAAACATGCTCGGTTCAGGTGGTTAAGAGGCTAAACTCAAAATGATTTAGTAAAATGTAAAAAAAACTGCATAAGTGATTTCTTATACTTTGTAATCATGTTTATTATCTTTGCATTACGCATGAATTATAGGAACTACTAGATTGCGTTATCTTTGTAATCCTACCACAGTGATTCACAGGCTTTGGTTGATCACACAATCCCTATTGTTTGAAAGCCCTGTCTGTGAATGCGGCACACATCAACTGTGTTATCTATTTTATCTTACTAAGATGTACTGTATACATGCAAAAGTTGTTTTACTAATTCATTTATAACAATTAACACTCTTATTTTGCAAAGGCTTTATATTCATATAATTCTCATCATATTCCTGTCTTCACGTATGTGCCCTCGAGACATTCGGCATAGCCTTGGGGAACATCGGTTCTACCTAACTGAACTATTTGCATTTCTCTTAATATAGCACTAAAAATATTATCAAGTTAGTGAACAGCATTTGCAAAAAAAGAAAAATCTAGTTTGTCAAATGTAATGATATGATTACATAAATGAAAACTTCTGTTACCTCAAAAGAGTAGTCATCAGAGAGAACCAAATGCCAAAAGCTCAAAACAAAAATTAAAGTCTCCATCCTTTTCGTGACTGACAACAACATATTCTTTTACCTATGTATATCTGAAGGGTTGTGCGATCTGTTGGTGCAGTTTCTGTGTCTACAGGGAAGTACAGATCTTATCAGACAAACCTCATACACAGACGTTTTTCACACCTTTCAAAGTTTTTCACACCTCTAATCTTACAGATTAATGCCTATGTTTTGCATCAACATCAACAAAACTATTATTCACATGTTTTGGTCTCCTTTGCCTAGACTTGTAGGCCTCCTGTGTTTACTTTGATGTGCGACAGGATAAGAAAATATTAAAGAAAATAATAATACAATAATGCCTCTTCTAAAATACAACCAGGATTATGGTTGAAGGGTATATGCATGATGTTATAACAGGCCATAGTGAGCGGGAACATTTGTTTGAGTGGCGCTGCTGAGATATAACTTTGTATTTTGATGTTGCCACCCAGTCTAGAACGATAAGAATGTAAATGATATGATAAGTGCATTACAATGACAAGTGCCGACTAAACTCTGCTTCAACGGCCGCAACTTCAGGAAGTGCTTGTCACCACTTCCTGACAATCTGTTTTATTTCTAATATTACTCTTTAACTGCACCGTTACACACCTGCAGAATTTCTTTTGCTTTGAAATCTAGACATGTAAAAACCTGAAATCAGGACGAGAGAAATTAAACTTTTGCTGCCCAGATATGGAACACTGTTACGCAGCCAGTGCCTCATTTCACTATGTGAGAAACTTTAAACGAGGCCACTGTTTACCAGATTTTTCATGTTTGCAGTTTTAGTGGCAATATTGAAATAACTTTCTAAATAGTCAAATGTGTTACAGCAGAAATTGTCAGACAGATAATGGTAGAGCTAGAGCCATGTGTGCGCAGTATAATGGGGATTATGGACTGTGCTCTCATTATGGCTGGGGTCAGCGTTCTATCTTTAAGGATAGCGATTTCCAATGTAGATTTTGATGTTGTATAAAATAGAGAGCGGAATCCACCTCTGTAATGACATTGCTATCAGCGTGTGTTGCTTGGATTGCAGTTTGTATATCTATTAAGAAAGCTGCGCATTCACACAGTGGAAACTGGGGATTTCATCATTTTAGGCACAGAATTGGCTGTGTCGGCAATGCATATTTCAGAGTTATGTTGAAACACTGCTGCGCTGAAGCATGTCATATTTATGAAGGCAAAATGTCCATGAGTTTAAACATGTACAATAATTAGAGTACACAGTGTAACCCTCTTTCTGACCCTTTTTGAAGCGCCGTACGACTGACAAGCTCTAATTAACCGTGGCCTCTGACTGGGCTCCACAGGGACAGACAGAACAATCCTCACCAGAATGCAGTAAAACACAGGAAGGCCATTAGTTCATCTGTTCTAACTCTTCTTTTTTTTTTTTTCTTTCGCTGAGGGGAAAAAAATGTAGCACTCACAGAAAAGTTGGTCCCAGGTTTGATTCTTGGACCTTGTGTAAAATTTAAAGATGATTGTTGTGCAAAGAGCAATTGCAGTTGAGATTGTTGTCTCTCATAAACGCTAAAAGGCCACAGGGAAAAACTGATAACGGATAAATCTGGTGCAACGTTAAAAACAGTAACGAACATGCCTAACTTACTGCACTTACCTCGCTCACTTACCTCAACACAAGCTTATTTTAGTAAAAGAAATAGCTACTTTTGTTATTATTTTAGTGTCAAGCAGTGTTGGAATTTCTCCTGTGAATGTCCTTTTGTAGAAAAAAAAATAAATCTCCAACACTGAAATCCTTACCCGACTGCTGTCTTATCTGATATTACATAAAACAGCTAAATGCCTTTGGTTTGTTTTTCTCTCCCACACAGACTGCAGGGGAGGTTAGGTCCGCAAACGCATCCAGCCCTGGTTCTTCATTTAATATTTGCCTGTGTATTAGCGGTCATTTGTCTGACTGGCAGCTCCGAGCGAGCACTTAAGTGTATGCAGAAAGTGGGCCAGGGCAAACAGCTTTGGCCCGCTGCTGATGATTTAACTGTTTATGGCATTTTCATAGAGGAAGAGAGTGCCGCTATTTAACACCAGCCAAGAGGGAAACAAAAGAGGCACCAATGAGCCGTTACAACTGTAATACTCTGGCTTGCTTTCAGACCACATTGTTACCAAGGTTGCAGTCTATTTGTTTAGGTTTTTACTATTTTAATTAAAGGTGCATACACAATTAAAGAGTGAACACAGGCTCCTTATTAAAAAAGCTGTGAAAGCTGAGCCTTGTGTCGAATATGAGAATAGGAGAAAAAGCTTTTGTTGAAATAAAAATGTTAATAATGCTAACAAGCCTGTCAAATTTCTCAGAATTTACTTTAATATATACATATATTTGTTGATACGTGAGTCTGTCTCTCCTTCCCTTTGGCCCCTCCCCTCACTGCTGCACTTACAGCATATACATATTATTAATAGACCGTCAATACTCACTCCTCCCCGTTTACCACAATGACCACGTTCGAGGGGGAATTCATGGCGGATTTACAGACTCCTCCTCCCCAGCGCTGACGAAGCATGTTCAATGTTGTTGTCATGGCAATGTGAAAACAGGAAGAAACCTTACTCTCTCCTGGTACAACTTAATTTCACCTTTTTCTGCGACCTGCATTTGTGGTTTCTGTGTTCCACGTTGTTTTTCTGGATGCATTTGTACGTCTTTGCCAAGTTTTTTGTGAAGGTTTGGTGGATTTGTTTACTTTGAGAATCTGAAATGGTCCTGAAGAAAGCAGCTTTTTAAAGGTAAACAAAATGCTAGCTTTTCAGCTAAACCCATTTGAGACCTACACATTTCTTCTTCTGAGACACTGAAGAGGCACCAAGAGCCCCACAGCTGCAGCACAGTCGAGGCGTCACAAGAGGAACTACAGGAAACAAGTAAGGGACAAACGAGGAGATGGTGAAAGACTGTTGTGGAGCGGAGGGAGCTGCAGGAGGAGGAGGAGGAGCTGACCAGTACAGGACACCACGCTCTGAAACAGGGACAAACCCAGGAGGCGCTGCACCGTTTCAGAGGATCAGAGGAGACAGCGAGAGAGGGCAGCCAGCCAGGTTTCTTCTGTGCTACAGTTCCCCGACCTCCAAGGTCATGTGGGTCAGGTTGACACACAGTGGCTCAGCCGCAGCAGCTCAGGACTAACACCTGAACACTATTTCATTGTACGCTTGTACAATGACAATAAAGCACTTACTTACTTACTTACTTACTAATAAGGGCATAAGGGCGGGATCTTCACTGTAGACTCGGCCTTGCGTGATGTGTAGTTCGCGCAGCTCCAATGCTAACAGTCTGACCCCTGTTAAGTACGAGATTTCTAAAATTTATCCTACGATAACCGGTGCCTCTGATTGTGTCTAACCCAGCGTAATCACAGGAGGAATATCTAGCTGTAGACAGTTCCAAAAAATTAGGCACCGGGCATTGAAGTTGTTTTTAACATGTCTAAAGTGCAATGGATTCCAATGGGCGAATGGCGGCTATATGGCGGTACTATAGCAATGGCGGCCTCCAGTGTCGTCGTCGCAAAGCAGAGCAGCCAGCGGCCATTGGCTTACAGTCTATGGAAGGAACACACCGCTCTCCTCTCCTCCCGCACTTGACTTCTCAATAAAACTAAGTAATGGAAAGAGCATTAGAACTACTTTCTGATCGTTTTTGAGTAAAACTTTTTGATCAAATTAAACTACAGACATCGCGTGTTTTCATGTAAATGCAGCGAACATAAATAAGCTCCATAAACAGGCTGTAGGGAAGTTGCAACATGTGAATATCTCCGTAGATATTTCACCAATTAACACGAAACAAAAAGCGTTGTGATGCTGGCCGTCCTCTCTTCAGCATAACATGCCAATATCAGTGTAAAGCTTTAGTGGAAGATCTCCCAATGAGAAGACGTGTCCCCTACGCCCCTCACATCACAGTGGGAGCAGCAGGGCTTATAAACATATGCGTATCGTCACATTTACAGTAGCTCGAAGACGCCCTGAACTCTGCCCAGCTGCTGCCGCTCAAGCTACTGTCCACAAATGTAAATGCTCACAAGGGAAAAGTTGTGAAATATTGGTGGGGACTGTCCCTGGCAGGCCAAAGTTGGTGGTGACGTGTCAACACCAGACCTTAAGGAAGTTACGCCCATGCCAGGGAAGTGCCAGGATGGGACATAATGTTGGAAAACCAGACGGGCAGCCCTTGCTCTTGTCATTCTACTATTTTTAATGTCCTTTGTCCCATTTATTTATCTGATTTGTCTGAAGTACGACTACTGAATACTTTTACTACTACTAAAAGGAAAAAACAAACAAAAGAAAAACAGATTTTAAGCTTTAAAATGTTGCAAGCGACAATTACAATTCACTGTGGTAGTCCATAATTATTTGGAGGTTGCAATCTAAAAGGTTTTGTAAGTTTTGAATTACAGTGGGCTAGATCCCATTGAATAAGACTGGATAAATGCATACCATTACTTTAAATTACACAAGGTCAAAAACATTACAAGTAAATCCTCCTTTTAACATGTAAATGACAAGTGTCAAAACCGGAAATAAAAACGCCACAGATACCTCGCAGCATCTTTTTCTCTTCTTTTTCTGTGGTACCATCTTGGCACCTTATTTATACAAGCATCCTTGATGTTTCAGTTTTATGCCTTCACTTGGGAGTAAAGCAATTTTAGGGCTGGAATGTCATCTCTGGTGCCAAAATTGTGGTTTTATGTCTATCCAGTCCCCCAACCTGCCTCATGCCTATTGAGAAAAAGCCTCTGAATTGCTTACTCCTAAATTATTCCATCTATAGCATTACCTGTTATAACACTATGAACGTCTATGAAAACATCTTAATTTTGACAGCAGGAATTGTGGTCTCAAGCTCCTGACTAGATAGAAAGATGACTGGCGGCTGGTTGTGTCGCCCCTGATGCCCTTTTAAAAGTGAAATTAAATATCAAACAACTTACTCTGACATTTCTCACATCTCGACACCATGTGAGCACTTTGAAGACACATCATAAGGACGAAGACATTCAATTTGTGTGTCGGTAAATACAGAAATTACTGCATGCAATAAACGCAGACTTCAATAGATTATGTGTCTTCATTTTTGTGACATACAAAACAGGACATCAAAATTGTGTTTTTATACCAGCTGGTGATGATGTTACTCTATGCAGCCTGGTCTTGAGCCTTATCCTGGTCTTGAAGAGCCTTATCCAACTCAGACCTAACTTTTGCTTTTGAGTTATCATGGCAAACTAATTACAGTAAAACTGTACTGCATAACATTTCACTGTCCAGTGCGCACTCCTCAGACCTTTCCTTGTAAACGTTCCTGGGGGAGCGGGTCATATTTACAGACAGCATACTACCGAGGGGGAAGGAAGTCTGTTATGGAAATATTTTTTAGATGTTCTCTGGTAGACTATAAGCAGATTTAGCACACACAAATAAGTCAGGTCAAAATGGGGCCATTATGAATGTTTTTACAGAACAGATTGTCCACTAGTATAATATATGTATATTTTTAGCAACACTGGATTTTGTACAGCATTACTACATTACATTACATTACTATGAATGTGGCTGAATGCCGAATCATCAATCTCTTGTATACTATATCTATGAAGAAAATACATCCATAATTCAGCATTTGTTAAAGTGGTGGAATGGTCAGAGAAAGAGTGACCACGTCTCAAGCTATACTATAAAAAGTAGAAAAAACTAGAAATCTCGCATTAGACGATAAAAGAAACAAAGCTTGTTTTCCCCAGTTGAGCAGCGTTCATGTGCATTTCCCCAGTTCCAGAGGACCACATGAACTAACATATTTGGTCCCCCTCCAAAAGCTTTGTTTGGACACTGGACAGTGTCTAGCTGATCAGTAAGGGACAATATCTATAGGTTTAATGACAATGGAGTTTTCAGGCAAAATCTTCTTTTCCCCAAAGCACATTTAGGATAATTGATTATTTTATACATTAATGTACATGTTGTTTAATTGTTTGAAGCTGGAATGGGTTGGCTGTTTAAGTTCATCTTTTGTTTTAGCACTGTGCTGTTCTTCTGGGACAAGCTACACACTCTAAAGGCCCGTGTGATGCTGTTCTATGTCGTTTTCTTTTATCAAGGTTAACACCGCACCTCAGCGACCATATACTTCCCCATCTCCACTCCTCTCAAGATAGATCTCCATAGCTTAAGCCCGCCTAGTATAAACACATTTCCTATACCTGCTGCAATTTTAGTAGCGCCGACAAGTGCTCCCCACGCACCTGCCATTTCTCACTGCAAAAATCAATCAGCCGCATCTTGGGGCCTCATTTTCATCATTGCTCCATTGACTTTTCTCGGGGGTTAAATTTTCTTTACAACTACCTGGTGATGCGGCTGTGGGGCCGAGTGGGGAATCATAGGACGGCGTAATGAGCTTGTGTGAGCGCTTGTTTTTCCTTTAGCCTTGTTAGCTGACATTTAGGGAGGCCGCTTGCATTTTGCTGACTGAAGCGTTAAAGCTCTGACTTAAGTAAGAGCCCATTTGGAAGAGGTGGGCCAAAGTATTTCAGAATAATCATTACTTGAAGATGAATTTCACTAAAGATGATGTAAATTGTAGTCATTCCGAATAATTAAGTCAATTAGGATTAAAACAGTGTACAGTATTTGGGGAAAATGCGACTTGAGTAAATGTTTGAGCATAAATGATATGATTTAGTAGTGACAGACGAGCTTAAAAAATTATGAAAATTCTGGTATTTTCATTTGATAGACCTTAAACATGATTAAGATAACAAATTTCACCACACTGTATACAAGCTATAGATGGTCCATCTTGTACTTTGTATTCAGTTTTGTTTATCATTTCTGTGTTATTCTTTGTTTGAATAGTGGTCTGCTGTAATATGGTAAATGGTCTCAACTTACAGTGATAATTGTCCATTTGGGAGACCCATCTGTGCCCAAGCTTTAACTTTCTGGCTGATGTCTTGAAATGTTCAATATTCCAATATTTCCACGTAGTGTTCTTTCCTCCCCCCCCCCCCCCCCCCACCCCGATCAGTCTCAGCTTCAGCCCCCCATCAAAGACACAGGATATGTCTCCAAAAATTAAAGTCTCTCTCAAAATTCTGTCTCTCATTCTTCTGGAATTTGACAAATGTAAAAATTGACCTAAGAAAAATATTTCTTGTTTCATGTCAGTGAGGAAAAAATGCAATTGTGTCTTTTTATGAAGTGTATGTAAACATATGGTTCTCACTGTATATACAGTGTAGCGCCTTTCTACCTTCATTAGGCCCAAAGCGCTTTACAGCAAGGAACCAGTCATCCATTCACACTCTCATTCATACACCAATGTACACAGACACTGGAGACACGGTGGGTGATGTGCCAATGACAGTGTGCATCTTCAGGAGCTGGGATTCGAACTCTTCGAGCTCTATCAACTGCACCGCAGTCGCCAATATAATCAAGCTTATGTAAGAATTTTTAGATATACTATACATTAGCATGAATTTGGAGCACCACTATTGCCATTCTATTGTTAAATAAATTACTCAAGCAGAAGGGGACGTGCTGTATCATGAAGCTAAATGTCCTGATTACCCATCTCTGCCCTTGGGTGTGCAGTGGTTGATGTTGGCAAGTCTTAGACACAGAGATCAAAGTCTGGAGCATACAGACCCCAGGCTCCCTGCTGGGAACAGGCAATGAGGCAGCAGTTTCCTAAAGGGTTTGATAGCTCTCGTGAATGCAGCTTGAATACAACAACATAAACAGCTCCTTGTTAAAGCAATACTAAGTAACGTGTTTACCTTAATAAATCCTTTTCGTAGTCCCTCTGGGGGTTATACAAGTGTTAATGGGATGATTGGGGGTCTTTCATCTCCCCCTGGTGTCTCTGGCCAGAAAACCATGCTTGCAACTTGACTGCCACCGGGGCGGAGCAACCAATACACACTAATAGAATCACGGAGAAGAAGCTAACAGGCAAAGCTAACTGTGGGATAGCGCCACTTTAAACAGTATTTACTGAGTGAAAAAAAGTATTTCCATTGTATAACTGGATGTACAACACCCCTCTCTCCCTTCACCTTTCTGTCACCATAGTATTTACTCTCCAAGACATTTAATAAGTTAAAAAATCGTAACTTGCTAAGACACCTGCAGTTGCGCTTATGACCTCTAGGGGCAAGAGTTACTTAGTACTGCTTTAAGAAAAAATGCAATGGATATGCAGTAATGTCATAGATTGATGGCATGCTTTGTTGGACACAATTACAACTAGGTATACCTTAACACTAATATTATTTATGTATCTATTTATTGTTTATTGCTCTCCTTCTGACTATTACTACTACTGAACTCTGCGACTGTGTGCATCTGCGGTAGCTCAGACGGGACATGCTGTTTTTTGTTTTTTTTAATATGCTCAGTACAAACTTAAGTAAACGAAACAAGCGCGATGGATGACGTGTTCACCTTCAGAAACACTCTGAAGTTCAAGTAAGTTCAAAGCTTTTATGCAGGACGGGGTTTTAAAAAGCTGGCTGAATGAAGCCTTCCTCCTGTGCTCTGTGGGACAGCTCTGGGCAGCTGCTCAACAGGAACTGAGCACATTCGAGCGCTGTTATTTTCAGCCAATTATTCATCACTTTTTACTGATGTATGGCACTTTGTAGAGCCGGTTATGTACACAGAGCTACTCAAGATGGGAAGTGGTGACTGCTAGATGCACCGAAATAGTGTAATCTGTCGGTCACGTCACGTACTTGAGATGCAAAAAGGGTAGAAGTGTCTGGGGATAGGGAAGTCAGAACATCTCTGCTAAGATTACAACCTTTCATAGAATTATTGAATACAAATTACTGTTTGCTGGTCTAGGGCTGGGCAAAAAAAAATCCCTCATATTGATCCATCTCAATCTTGGATTATTATTATTTCCTTATGAATATTGAGACCAAATAAACATGACTTTCACTAATCTGATATAAGAAAAATAGACCTTTTAAAGGAACAGGCCACCGTTTTTCCATACTGAGATATGTTATTACCTGACCTTGGACGAGCTGATGCGTACCTGTCTGGTCTTTGTGCGTGTGCTAGTCATGAAAAACGACCAAAGATGTTGTTAGCATTTGGCCTCTCCCAGTATATTCCTATGGCTCCAAATGGGGTGAAGTTAGAAGCGACCACGCTCTTCCACGGGCACACACAAAGACCAGACAAATACGTATCAACTTGTCTAAGCTCAGGTAAGAACATTTCTCAGCATGGAAAAATGTTGTGCCCTCAGTCACACAAAAAGACCAAAGATGTTGTTTGCATTTGGCCTCTCCCAGCATATTCCTATGGCTCCAAATGGGGTGAAGTTAGAAGCGACCACGCTCTTCCACGGGCACGCACAAAGACCAGACAGGTACGTATCAACTTGTCTAAGCTCAGGAAAGACCATATCTCAGTATGGAAAAATGGTGGCCTGTTCCTTTAAATAAACCTCCACTCCAGTATTATTACACAGGAAACTTCCTTTGCAACTACAAACCAGGTGCTGCCACAGGGTTGGTTGGTTGACCCGACAAAGAGACTAGTTGAGGTTGCTATTTTGTTCAAGTCTCCATTCCACCTCTAGCTTGATTTTACTGAAAAGAGTCTACCAGGAAAGGCTTTAAATCAACAGAGTTATTGGAGGCAGTAAATGGAAGTAGGTACAAGAACATTTTACAAGCATTCTGTTTCACACCAGAGCTTGAGCGGATGGGCAATGCCTCATTTTTGTGACATCTTAACTTCTGTTCTTTTTTTTACTGTACTCAGGGTCGTGTTAGCATTTTACCAAAGTTACCCTATGTTCTTGTTTTAGGACAAAAATGTGTCAATCTCAATCAGATGTTATTCAGTTTGTTGCCCAAAAGACTTGCTTCTGTAATTAAACATTTGTCTTAAGTCCATGTCTGACAAGCTGGGTCAGTGCTGCCATCGCATACAACGCTTTTCTATTAAACGCAGTATCTTCCTCTCTGAAGTTAGAACAAGCCGAGTCAATTTCACCTGTCAGTCAGCACAGCGGATATCAAAGACTATCAGATTGTTCTGTTGTTTTTCCGAAGCGAGACTGACAGAGGACGAGCGTGTGTGAAAATATCCAATTAGATTAAACGAGGACCGAAAAGTGACTTTGAATTTGTCCCCAGATCATCTCGGATTTACAGCTGTTCCTTTAGAAGAAATAGTTAACTTTTTTCAAGGCACACTGCATGACATTTTGGATCATACTTTTTCCAGTAATACAAAACATGCTCCTAACATGCTTTTTGTTGCTGTGGGTAATCATAGAATGGATTTGGGTGAGGACCTAACCTATTTGAAAGCCATATTTGTCTTTAGTCAACATCTCCATAGAGATAAGCGGGAGATGTCCCCGCTCCCTGTAAAGTTACACTCAGATGAGGTGAGCCACTTACGGCTAACACTCATTTGTTTGGTCAGTTTTGTGTATTTTCCAATGATAAAAATAACTGAAATAACATAAATGCTTCTGGTGTGACTGTAGGAGGATATAACTTGCAAAACCTGGTTATACAGTTACATTAGTTGTTTCTTCTTCCACTCCAGAGAGCCCTCCAATCTGTATTTCCTGCACTTTGTTGCACAAGAGATAAAACTCTAAAGTGTCCACTGCATCGTCCGAGCCCATAATCCAAAGATATATACTACATTTGGAATTTCTTAGCATGCCATTAGCAAGATGGCATTTCCATTGTGTTGACAATGGAAATGTACAACTCTGCAGTCCGTACAGTACTCAGAGGGTGCTCCAGGCCATAAACTAGACATGATTTCAATTTATAAAACGTAAAATATCAATCCTGTACTGTATATGTATAAGCCACAATTATGCATGATTCTCTGATTTGAATGAGAACCTTACTCAACCTGAATCATTCTGTCCATGGGGTAAATTCTCTATTCCTGTCTTTCTATTACTTAGTGTCTTTAGCACTGTACTTGTAGCCCTTATGTGACAGCTACAGCACACACAGGGCTTGTTTTATAGCGTCAAATGCCTCTTAAACACTTGTAGTTAATCTACCCACTGCGCTGCCGCGTCACCACAGCGCTCCTCTGTGCTTTCCAATGCTGACCTTATTCGTTGCCTGTGTGATGTGATTGGACATGACATGTTCGTACATCCCCTGGACCACAGCAGCGTCCTGAGTGCTGCCTACCTTCCAAAAAAAAAAAAGTCCTGGATGTTTTCCTTTTTACTCGATACTACAGGGAACGGGGCCATCATCTCTCGTTCCCCCCCCCCCCCCCCGGCCACACCTGAGTCGATACCACAGGAGAGGATAGTGAAGTGTGTGGGTGGGTGTGAACGGATGTCACCAAGGGGAGGAAATGCATGTCACGTTTTGTTCCCTGTAATGAGATAAACCTACACCATGGCTAAATTTAACCAGCGATGTGTTTGCAGTGATCGCTAAAGCCATTGGAGAGTGTTAAGCAATCCGACTGAATATCGAGGGCCGCTTCTGCCGGGTCTGGGCCGCGCTAATGGGAATCAATGGAACCAGTGGGATTTCAGATGCCAAGAGGAGATTTTAGAAGAAGAAATTATTGTTTGCAGTTGAAATTGATACTCAACAAAACTGAACTCTGTCATAAGCCTCAGTAATTTGCAAATAGGTGGCACTTTTACCGCACTAGACAAAGTTCCACGTTGGATTCTTGTTGGGGCCTGTGTGGAGGTTGCTTCTTGTCTTGGTGGGTCCCCTCTTGGTCTTGCGCAACATCTGAAGAAGGGTCAAATACAGATAACACGTTTTCCAATGGTGATGGTGAATTAGTACAGATATAAACTAGCCTGTACTACTAATAGTGTGAACCACTAGTAGTGATTGTAGTATTGTGAGATATTCACCTAATCAGGAAGTTCGCATGGGCGCCGCCATGAATTGTGCCAGCCCTTCACTTGTATTAGTTTATATAGGACTGGAGAAATCAAGATAAAATCAGTTACTGCATGAACACAAAGCCGTTTTTTAGGCTGCGCAGAGAAACGGTGCAGTGTTGACTTGTTGGTGCAAATGAACATTGGACATTTTACACAAATAAATCGACTAAACATCAGATTTTAGCGACAAACATTATCCCTCTTTCTCCGCTTAATGAACGGACTTCGCTCTCTACTGGAAGTGTCAATACAATGGAAGTGCCGAAAAGAAAGAGGCAAAAGTGGGCAGGGAAGCATAAAGGAGCTTCAGGCATAGCAAAGGCATTATGGCCTTTGCTATGCCTGAAGAAGCCGTCAGATCTTGGAAGCTAAGCAGGGTAGCACGTGGTTGATACTTGGATGGAAGAGCAGGAAGCTTGAGTGAATATAGTGCGTGAGTCAGGGAGTGGTTGGTGGTGGTCGGAGAGCTGATGGTGCAGATTGCTAGCCTTGCTTCTGTCAGTCTACCTCAGGGCAGCTGTGGCTATGACATAGCTTACCACCATCGAGTATGCAGTGAATGAATAACGCCTGAAATTGTAAAACGACTTTGAGCGTCTGGAAAAGAGCTGTTTAAGACTAATGCATTATTATTCATTAATTTTGTTGACTCATGAAAAAAGCATTTACCCCTGTATTGATCGATCCATTACACTGAGGCCGGCCCTTGTTTTACTTAAATGCCAAGGGTGACCACTTATTTGATGCGTAATGAAAGCTAAAATTGCAACCTGATCCCAGCTGATTTGCATAGAAAAACCTGACTTAAGTCCCATTTTTAATGATCAGATACTGTTAATCGTTAGCTTCAAGTCAAACACACCTTAATGAACACTGAAGTCTCCTCTGGTGAAGTGATTACATCCCACACAAAAAGCTGTAAACTGCTGTCAGCGATTATCATCTTTAACTTGCTGCCTGCTGCCCAATCTTTGACAATGACAATGTATATTATTGATATAATTGCCTTCATAGGAATACAATAGGACTGGAAGTTGTCTCCCCAGTCATAGGGGTGGGCGATATGGACCAAAAGACATATCCCATATATATATATATATATATATATATATATATATATTTAGGTTGAATATCGATGAATATCAATATACGATATATATCCCGATATTTTTTCCGCAAAGGGAGAGCTGTGAAATAAATGTTAAGTCAAAGTCAAAGCCAAATATGAGTAGTTTTATTGAAAAGTCACTATAAAATGTAAACATAAACACTATATAACAAAGCTCCGTAAGGTGCACATTTAAATAAAAATAGCCTATAGAATAAGATTACAGCTATATGCGATATGGTCTAATTCCATATTTCATTTAAAAATATATCAATATATCTTAAATATCGATATATGCCCCCAGTCGACATTTTGAGCAAATTAGAGCTTGCTGTTGGCCATAAGCGAGCACAGTTCACTGTAGTAAGATTGTTAATGACAGAGACAGATGTTGGCAAAAATAAATTGTTTTCTTAGTTTAATTCGGGTTTGCTTTGAGATATATTCAAACACGTTTTTGCGCGTTCTCGTACCATTGCTTTCTCCATCTTATGATTTTGCAACACATTATCCAGAAGTTTGTACTCTCAATCCATCCTGCCCACTTCACACTGACCAGTTTTGGAAAAGGCCTGTTGCCAAGTGTTGCCTTGGGGCGCCGCAGCCAAGTGCTCTATTCTGACGAATGCCTCGGGAGAATAATAATCACAGGTATAAACCACAAAACGGCAACAAAAGAGAAACCACTCGGCCGGGCCTGTGTGCAAATGTGGAAGACTGATAATAGCAGCTACAGTTTGGATCTTAAATCGAACTTATGTGGGTGTTGGATGTGTTTTAGATGTTCCCCGCGAGAATCGTACTGAATAATCCTCTACGGCAAAGAAAACAGAAGATGCTTTTACCTATTGCAATCTCAGTTCAGCTGTTTCATCCCACCTCCTCATTATTTTAGCTCAAATGGTTGCCGATGTCAAACTCAACATAAAAATCGGTATCTCTTGCTTTAATGGCAATGAAGGATGGAGCATGTCGTGTTTTCTATCCCTGAGCGAAATGCATCCTTTCAAATAAGTGTTTTTTTTTCCGCAAATGTAGACGAACTTAAAGGCGTTCCTGCGTCTGTTTTGAATCAGGCAGCGAAATGATGAGCTGTAAACACTGTTTTGCCTTACCCAGAAATATAGGACCTCATGAGCCCTTTGTGAAAAAAGGGCCTTTTGTTTTCAATAAGAAGTCTTCAAACATCATTATATATCCAAGTCTTTCACTGCATTTTGTCTTTCGTACAGGTCTAAATTACACTGGAGGTCCCATTTACACTGGTAGCAGCGGCTCTCGCTCATTTTTAGCGCTCGCAAGGCATCGCAAACATTAGGATTTTTCACATTTATAAATTTACTCATGTTTTACAACTACAGTAGATTGCAGACTGTATACTGTTTCTCCAGATGTGTCATTTTTCTAACACATACATATTATTATATTATTTGACTTTATTACGGACACTAGAATGATGGTCCATATTTAAAAGAAAAGACACACATAACAACAATACATTTATCTCCTGTATAGGCTCAAACGCCAGTGAGTCCACATACGAGATGAATATCGCACCGAGCTTAGTCCGGGGTTGGTCAATGCAGTGATGATATTTTTCATTGAATTTGTAAGCCTGCACATGCACCTGTACATTAGATTTCGCAGTACAGTAGGGCAGTTTGGCACACGCGCATTTACAAACATTTGGCTTGCACTACTACATCGTGGGACCCTCAGTAGCATCCGCATGGCATCATTATAAGCCACAGTTACTGTAGCTTTTGCATACTGCTCTTTTTGTAGCGCCTCCACAGGTGGGCAGTATACATGGGAGTGCAATACGCACATAGAAATAATGTGTGAGGAAAAAGGAGATTGCTCTATATAAAAGCATAGGGACAAAATGTTAGAGCACACACTAAAAAGAAGGCAATAAAGCAATGCGTTACAATAATTGATGAACTTGGTAAAAGTAATTTGTCATTATGGAGCCTTTTTCTTCCGAGATCACCACAGTGAATTAGCCTCATAATGATTTGGCTGATCCTTTCTGTCACATTTCTCATAGTGACATAACAAAACAACGGGCTCGAACAAACAACCCTCTGATTAATGGACATTCACTGAGCGAGACTTGAACTTGTATACAATTTCTAATATGTTATCTGCAAGATCAAGAGCACAAATAATATCTACCTCAGGGCACGTGTCAAAGTCGAACAGCTGACGTGGCGTTTCCCAGCAGCCTTTGCCTCTGACAGCTGGATAAGTAGCTATTAAAATCCCATGATCACTTTAATACGCCTGTCATTACCATCAACTGTGCGTTAAGTGCGTGAGTCGGGCTTAACCGCGAGAGGACGACCACAACCTCAATTAAAAAAGCTGCAGAAAGTTCCCTCGTTTGGACAATTTTGCCTGATTATTATGTGGCCTTGCTGTTGCTCTCAGCTATAAATATAGAGGAGTTCACTGGTGTGTGCTGCTATGTATGCAGGGAGAGTGCTCTTGGTACTTTGGCGAAAACTTTACAAAGAAATTGGTAGTCTTTTCAGCAAATGCAGCCCCGGTCTCCTACAGTTTATAACTTAAAAGTGGAAAACCATTAATTTTCTGAGAGAATTTGAGTGGTATTGGAATGTTTTCCATTTATTTCTGCAGAAGCGATTCATCATGACCCATCATTGTAGATTTTTCTCCAAATGAGTGCGCCTCAGTGAATGTTTATTTCATTGATGGGCATCCTGACATTCTTTTCTCATTTAGAGACCAAACATTACGGCCAATTTTTTACAATATTGCAATGTTGCTGCCTCATCAAGACATACGTTGTGTTTGAGTCAACTTTGAATCCCCCACGGCAACTATTAAAAACTCAAAATTCTCCTTGGACGGTCCATGGCCGTTCGCAACCAGGAAGCGCTGTCTTTACCTCCCGCCCCCCCACGTCGTAGCACAACTGGAGAGCAAGTGACAAAAATGTCCGACGGTTGTACATCCACAGATCTGGAGAGGCAGCGAAGGTTTATTTTGATCGCGGTAGGAAGAGGGTTAACCCTTGCCTTAACCAAGTTCGGCTTTTTTGTTGCTTTGTAGCTGTGTTATTGTTGCTTTTTCTGGCATGTTTTCTGTTGAATTTGTGATGCCTTTCTTGTTACTTTTTTGACACTTTTTCATGTTTGTTTTTTCACCTCTTTGTTGCGTTTCTTTGCTTTTTTTGTCATGTTTTCATTGGGGGAGATTTGCTCTTTTTGCCTTTTTTGTCATGTTTTTGTTTACAGCTTAGTCGGGCAGTGCAAGCTAAGAGTGTGTGAGTAAAACAGTTTACAGGTGGCGGATGGCAGGCAACTGTTTCTATAGCTCTTGTCGAAACTGCAACCAAGAATGGTAAACTTTGAATAAGCTGTTTTAGATTAATATAGCATTTTCCAACCAACCGTGTAAGATGTGTTGGAAATGATCACCACATACTGTACTTGTGAAAAGCACAATACCCTGCTGCCATGACCCAGATTATACAATTCTAAGCCGTTGTTACTGTATTTAGCTGTTTGGTAATTATCTATTTTTTTTTTCATTCTATAGACACAGTCATATCAGGCTGCCAGTCTGATTCAAGCAACCCTTGTTTCTTCTTTTACCATCGTTTTGCTCTAAAAAAAAAAATAGAAGAAATTCCTGTTTTTGAGTGACCGTGTAATGTAATTGAAAAGCATGGAGCCGAAAGTTGTGTATCTCGTTCTGGAACTTCTCAAAAGCCCAAAGATTTGAAAGCGAGTCACGACCCTGTAGTCGTAAGTGCCCTCCCAGTGCAATCCCAGAGGCTTGAGCCTGTCACACTGAATCCAAATTCGGCCATCCATCCTGACAATCCCTGACAACCCCCCCACATCAGTGCTGGGATTAGAGGCGCACGTGCTTTTACGCTGGCCTTGCCCAAATCCAGGATAACATTTTTTTTTTTTTTTTGATTCAGCAATTTAAACTAATTTCAAGGGTGGCTCCGCAGCAATTTTCTGGATCAATGGAACGTCATAGCCCACTTGGTCACCGGCTCTTATCGCAGGTAAACCACAGCCGAGGGAGGCCGATGCTAATTACCACGACCAGAGTTTGGGCACCTGTGATCACAGCCTGCAAAACATCAGCAGCAGCAAACACGGGTACTTTCTGCTGTTCAAGTCACTTTTTATTTTACTGCCAAATGTTTTCATTTTAAAGGTGATGTTGCTGCAGAACAGTGAAACAGCAATTATATTTAATTACTATTTATGATTATATGCAATCACTAGCACTACAATCTGTCGTATAATTTTATCTTTAAGAGTTTTACTTTGTACAACTATTGTTTGATATATAATGATTATATTTTTTTCTAGTGAATGCCTCAGATGTTTATGACGTTTAAAGCAGCACTAAGTAACTCATGCCCCTAGAGGCCATAAGCGCCATTGCAGGTGTCATAGCATGTTGCGGTTGTTTACTCATTAATTTGTCCGTGAGAGTAAACTACTCTGACAGAAAAGACAATAGGGAGAGAGGGATATTGTACATCCAATTACACAATGAAGATATTATTTTTCACTCAAACTTGGCTGTAAATACTGTTCAAGCAGGGAAAGTTGCAATTGTGGTTTCCTGGCCAGAGACACCAGGGGGAGATGAAAGACCCCCCAATCATCCCATTAACACTTGTATTACCCCCAGAGGGACTACGAAAAGGATTTATTAAGTAAACAAGTTACTTAGTACTGCTTTAACAAGAAGGTTGCCATTGCTAAAAAAAAAAAAAGTTCTCTGCTTTATGGAATTCTTTGTGGCTTATCCTCAAAAAGCATCTATAGACTGTGACGTTTCTAGTGCAGGGGTCTGCAACCTTTCACGTCAAAAGAGCCACTTTGGTCCTTTTCAAACCAAAAGAAAGTCTCAAAAAGTTGCGCTGTATCTGCAAACAAAAAGCATGCATCATTTTTTTATATTTTGTACAATGATAATAAATGAATTAAACGTACAAGTTCAATGTTAAATATTGAAATTGAGTGTGTGATAAGGAACATTTGGGAATCTGGAGGCTTCTTACTTATAAAATTTAAACAAATCTATCTGTCACAACTATCAGATATTAGATACTATTGCAGCTCATCGCTTTTTAAATGAGTTAACTTTTTTACAATAAAGATCAATAAAGAGGCTTTAAAGACGCAAGTTTGTTTATACCGCGCATTTCGTACACATGTCTTTGACTAAATTATTATTTGAAGTAGTAGTGCTTAGTACAAGTATACTCTATCATAAGAAAATGAAGCCATGACTGGGGCATAATAAAATAAATATATTGTCTCAAGCCCAGGCAGTAGTAATGGTAGTAGCAGACTTTTTTCTTAGGTAAACTGAGGGGGGGGGGCATTCATATTTTCCAAAGACAGTCGGGTACTTTCAAACTATGTCCCAAGAATGGAAAAATGTAAAATTGTAAGCTAAATGCTAATTGGCCCAAACTGAGAGACAGATCATTTGCTCGAGTGAAACCAGAAAGGAAAAAATAGAAAGGAAAAAAAAACACAGAACAGAACTTTCTTTGAATCAAATCCCCAAAACACACAGACAAACAAGAGCTTTGTAAAATATCCCGCTTTGCTGCTTCTCAAATGCATGCTGATATAATTACGGTCTGGGCCTTCAGCAAAGATAGTTGAAATGCATTGACTTCTGAATGGATACTGAATGAGGCAACATTGCACCACATAAATTATGCAAATATATTCCTTTCAATTTTAGTGCAATGGTTAAACGTACACTTTTGGATTGCCTTGCCAATATCCATGAACATAAAGAGCTGGACACGTCTTGGCTGCATGTCTGGGGTTTGCAGTACTTCAGGCTGAAATAAATAAGGATCTGATAATATTCTGAGTTTGGCTTTGGGGCGACACAGCTGAGGACATCTCCTCTGTGGACTATTTATCAGCGCTTCGCATTCCTTTGAACTAAAAAAAAAAAACTGTCATGTTTCATCTGGTCTTTAGTTATTAAATCTGATGAAATATAAAAATGGAAAATGGAAAAATGCAGAGATCTTTGACAACTTGATGGCTTTATGTGTCTTTTTAAAATCAGACTTTAGAAATACCACTGTGGTTCATGTGTAGCACTGGTTGTACTCGAACTTCTTTATCTATACTTTGGGATATTTTCATGTATGCTTTATGCAATAGTAGTATGCTTTAAGTGAAATGTTTTCAGGTTTAGACATGGTTTATACCCCATCACGCTCCTCAAATGACAAAACCTCAAACAAATTCTCAATCTGCATGAGGTAGCATTTTTCGTTTAGTAAATTGTTGGATTTCTAAATTGTCACAAACTTGCTCTGGGCTCGTAGCCTGGCTAACGCCAGACTAAAATCACAAATGATATTTAGTCTGGGGACCACCAATTCATTTCCCGTAGGAGAGGTGTGGTTTACGATTGTCCATAGACGTTTATTGGGTGCTACGAATGTCTCTCATGCGTCTGCACGTAGCCATAGCCAATCGTATCATGTATCAGATGACATATGACGTACCCGCTGTACTTTCGAGCTAAACTATTTAGAACACGTTCTAAAGCTTGATCGAAAGTTGGCGTTGCGTCTGCTGCTGTCATGTTGGATCCGTAAATTATTTTTATTTTTTTTATCCCTAAACAAACTACAAGCTTCCATATGTCAAATAGCGCGTCATCGTCTTGCCGTCCCTCCTCGTTCTGTGATTGGTCCCAAATCCATGTGAAAATTTCAGCCATGGTCCCCAGGCTGTTGTGAAGTTCGAAAAGATTCGAGCGCACACAGCAGTCTGGTGTTAGCCAGGCTACTGGGCTCGTACAAATCCCTAAACATAGGTTACAACAAGGCATTCTTTAAAGCAGAGGTAGGCATGTTCGCTTTGCTTTGCCTTGCATGCCAAAAGAATGGGGGCCGAACCTCCCAATTGTGGCCCAAAAATTGTCACCACGTTTTCCAAATCCTGGGGTTGTACATAAGTATATGACGAACAGGGGGTTTGGGAGGCATCCCCCTCTGAAATTTTATTAGAATTGACTGTATATTCAGCGTTTTTATAGTACTTTAACAGGAATTTGATCTTTGATTTGTGTAATGTTTTTCATCAAAATCTTCTAGTGGGCCGGAGGTTCTTTGCCGGATTTTGCCCCTGAGCCTGATGATGCCTATCCCTGCTTTAAAGTATCTGATGACAAAACTAACATAAATTAGTGTCTGTTTTGTCTGCAAGTGCATGGTGTGCAAATGTCTTTTAGTTGTACCAATGTCTTAGTTGTACCAATCAACTTTGCCAAGGAGGTAAGAAAACGTTTATAACCGGCGTCTGCAGTTGTTTTGGAGCTACATGCCCTTCTCTTGTGACTCTTTGACTGTGTCATAACAGGTGGTTTGATGAAGTCAATGTTGTCTTGGTTGGGATATGCTTTCGTCTTGATCTTAATTTTGAGTTAGTCCTCACTAGAAATGAATTAGCACTGGTTTAACCGTGGTTCCATGTATTCATCCTCTTTTTCTTCATTTCTCTTTGTAATTTAGTATTTAGGATCACATAGGTTTGTTTACATGTTAAAAAGGCACCAATTAGAACTCACGCTTTCCACTGTAAGCTTGCAAACACTGCACAATTGAAATTTCAAGATTTTATAATCACTTGAGTAACTTTTTGCAACTAAGTATGCAACTTGTTTCACTCAAGTTATTTTCCCCAACTGCCAAAAAGAAAGAAAAGCCACACAGGGGTTAAAAAGCAATTTCCCACTTCATGACAGTCGTACAAATGTATAACGGCGCATGTTGGCGGGGCAGGGGCGGGGGTAGATAAGGCTGAAGACAGGACTGTGGCAGAGCTGCAGCAGTCAGGTTAATCCCGCTGTTTAATCTGTGGAGCTATGGACTCCTTATCACCGCCGCCTGCTGCTGCTGGAGCCCAACTGCCTGCCTCTCATCACTCTGCACTGGTGGGAGAGTCAAGACAGGCTAACGGCGGCTACCCATGTGCCCACACACACGCACCCCATCCCGCGCCTTTATGATGACCACGCTACATGTCAGACTGGTTTGACATCCGACGGGACCCGAAACGGCATATTCTATTTTCATATTTGTTTTGGTGAAGGGAATAGAAGAACTGCCTTCGCACATTGGCTCCCTGTCTGATGGGAGTGTTGGCAACCGAACAGCTGTCAAGAAAGTAAAAATAACCTACATTTTCGCTAGCATGGTGCTTTTTTCAAACAAGCGTCATATTTTGAGGAAGAGAAATGGACAATGTTGAGTTAGTTGCTTGGCCAACACTGGTTGTCATGTTTTCACTTTATTATGCACTGTTTATTGACCTCTGCATTTGATCCATCCTTTCAGCCAGTGCATGCAGGGTTCTTCGTGTGTTAGGTGACAACAGTAAAGCATCCTAGTAATCCGTTTCCATGTTGAGCCTCAAGTCTTGGTCAGGTGTACCCAAAAATAATAATAATCGTGAGGATATTAATCTAATACAGAACATTTCCAGAAGTGGATGAGAAGCAAAATGTCCAACTCTTAAGCCAAGTAGAGATGGCTCTGTCTCTTCATAATTTCACGGTGATAAGGTACATAAGCCACGGTTCCACATAACACACTTGTATCCCACATGCCTCGGTCTAAGCACTCGCCTTGTCACGTATCTACTCTAACCAGTACATGCGAGGGTTTCCACTACACAGGGATCGGAGCTGTTGTGGGTGGCGCTCCCACAGATGCACATGCTGTACTAAAGCAACAACAGAACGGCTTGAAAAGTTTGTAAGCTGTGATGAGGTTTTATGGGACTATTCAGAGGTGCCAAGGCAAATACTAGAGGAAAGAAGGAAAGAAGCCGCTAAAAGACAACTATGACAGTAAGCTACATGCTAATGTTATGCTAACACCGGCTAAAGTTGTGCTAATAGCGGCTAAATGCTAACATTTGCAAAATCCCCTTTTGTAACAGCTGAATGATGTTGTGAATTTTTAAATCCGTATGACCTGGATGTTTTAGTCAGGGCTCAGCAGTCTGTTCTCAGTTCAGCGCGACATGGCCACACCCGGAGGCCAGTCCCAAAACTTGTGCCTGGTCAGCCCGGATTAGTCCTAGCCTGGGCAGTAGAGACGATCGCCAAATCGGGTTGACCAAGCACTCGGCTGGGTAGGGCCAGTGGAAACAATAGTACCCTGGGGTAGACTGATGACATTGAGGCTGCCATTCTGCGCCATCAGCCTGCACTCTTCACTCGCCCATGCTACCTGGTATTCTTACCAGTGTTAATTTTGACAACATATTTTAATTTAGTAAATAAAATAGAAGGGTGAGTGCATCACTGGTCTGGAAAGAAGTGAAAAAGGTTGACCGGTGCTCTTCAAAGACTGGGCTGCGCTGAACATGGATAAATTTGCCAAGATTGGATAGTAGAATGGCTTCTGCAAGTAGCGAAAACAATCAAAAAAGCAAAATAAAGTCCGAGCACTCGAGTCATGTAGAAAAATAAAGTCCTATATAAGAATTCTTAATATAGGACTTTTATTTCTACATGACTCATAAAGTCCTATATTTCTATATGACTCGAGTGTCTCGGACTTTATTTGCTTTTGTGATGTTTTCGCTACTTTGCAGAAGCCATTCTACTATCCAATCTCGGCAAATTTAATCCATATTTTAATTTAGTTTTAGTCTTTTGATGAAAATGTAATTCAATTTTAGTCGAGATTTAGTCAAAAAAAATCTTCAATTTTAGTCTAGTTTTAGTCGACTAAAATTGCAAGTAAATTTAGTCGACTAAATTTAAGACAAATTTAGTCGACTTTGCATTTATAATATTAATTATAATCATATTTAATCAGGTCCTCTGCTTCATGGAGCTTCTCCCACATGAACAAAGCTCAGAGCTGTTCCTTTGGCAGAGAATTTACATGATCTGAGGCTCTTTCAGACGGTCAATAGAAGTTTGGATGATTTTAGTCTCTCCTTTTCATTTTTATTTAGTCTTATTTTAGTCGACTAAAATATCTGGACATTTTAGTCATAGTTTAGTCTCATGAAAAACTTTTAATTTAGTTTTAGTCCAATTTTAGTCGTCAAAAATATCACTTTGACTAAAATTAAGACTAAATATTTTAGTCGACGAAATTAACACTGATTCTTACACAGCCTCTTATCTCGGTAACACCCAGGACCAACCTCAATTGGCTACTCCATCTATTTTAGGAGAAGATTGAAGTACACAAACTGATCTCCAGACACACTGACTCCTTTGACCAATCTGCTGTTGCATACCCAAGCTGTTATCAAATGTCACATACTAAACTCCTCAATAGTAATAATATCTCATTAATTTAGAAAGCTATTTAAGACACACTAAAACGTTGGATTAGTTGGCAAACGATGCAAGCTATGGGCACTGCTGTTAGTAAAGCCTTTCTCCGCTCTGGACATTTGGGCCTAATTAAAATGGCCGACCTTGTGCACTATCCAAACAGTTGCCTCATGCAGAAAATGGACAAGCCTTAGACGCGATACAGAGAAATAAACAAATCCGCATCACAGGCCCGGGGCTACAAAAACAATTACCAGAAATCCATTTATACATACACAACTTCCACCGGTTTAATGACGCTATTAATGATAACATTCCTGCGCACCAATGTCCACTCAGTTTAGAGTTTTGCACCTAATGAGAAAATACACTGGACACCAATCACAATAGCCATAATATGAGACAAGGCCTTAGCTATTGGCATTAATCTCAGTGGTCAAATTGAGAAAAACACGAACTAATATTCAAGATGTTTTTCTGCGTAATGAAGGTATGAAGATAATGAACTAACTGATGAAGTTAATAACAATAGTACATTAGAGTTTTTCTAAACACAAAAACTAACTTTATGTATGAATTCTCCGTCACACTCATTGTTGGTACATTACTTCACATTACTCTGATGTGGCTGCCATTCTGTGCCTACTGCCTTTCTGACCATCACTAATAACACTAAGAAGTTCACTCAAGTGGCCTGTTCATTGTCAGTGAGAACGTCTGGACTAATTTAGTTAAAGACGCTTAAACATGTTTACTGTATCAATTTTTAAAATGATGACTTGGTTTGATGGAATAATGTGAGTATTAATCATAATTGTACACCAGTAAAGTGGCTGTTTTTTTTTTAAAGAAACATTAGACAGAGGGAAAGTTCCATTGATCTTTGACTCATGTCCCATTGGTACAGTATGATGGCAACAGTCTTGGAAATTCTGTCAAAGCATTTAAAACTAGGCAAATTCTGTGCACAATCTTAATGGCATACTGTGTGACATTTTGTATCGCTATCATTAGAAAACATGCTCCTAATGACCAGCTAGACACACAAAATGTTGTATGCAGTGGGTTATCAAAGAAACTAGGGCTGAAACTATTTGATTCTCATATTTGGCTGCTTTTAGTCAACATCTCCATGGAGACGAGCTGGAAATATAAAGTCAGGTCTTAGGAGAGTTTGTTTGGTGAAATATCGTAATAAAACAAATGCCTATATTGCATTCTATTTAATGGGTAAAATGTTACACGGTGTGATATATTGTATGTTCTGGTTAAAATGTTGTCAAACTGATCACTTTCACTTCTCATTCAGGAGAGTTTTCTCTTTCAGTTCAGAACTGAGGTGAACCAACTAACCTAGACAAGATGACAACTTGTAAAACCTCTGTTACAATGTCTCCCACTGATATAATAGTAATATGAGGTGTGAAGAGCAGGATTTGTCCTTCTACAAACATTCTTCCTACCCAATAGTCCACCATACCTCCTCTGCTTTCTGTCTCCGTTGCCAGACATGCCTTATATAAGCCATACATTCTTTCTTTGTAATTTCAACAGTTCTTCTCTGAAAACATCAAGCACAAACTATGCCATATGCTACGTTTTCTCTTGATGAGGTTGTCAAAAACATGCTTGCGTGTAGTCAGAAAGATCGTAAAAAAGTTCAATTGAACCGCCTTGGCTGCGTGACGACTGAGTTGCCTCTGGATTCCTGTTAGATGTTAAAGTTATAAATCTCGACTTTGACGCACAGTTCAAGGATTTGGGGGGAAATTTGCCATCAGTCAGGTGCGTCGTTTTATCTTCTTTGGGTCGTCTGAAAATAGCGGCAAACAACAGCGACAGTTGAGAGGAGAGAGAGGAGTAGGCAGCGTGTGTCAACTTTAAACAGCCCTAATGTGCACCAAACAGACAAACAGTTCAAACAGAGAGGATTGCGGTGGCATTCAAGTCAGCAGGTGCTATTATAATAGACTGCCGACATAAAGCTACTGTCATGGAAGTGCACAAGTTAAGGCCTATAGTTTCTAGCATAACTCCTGCATCCGATCCATCCTTTCTAATATACAGTATGGTAGACATTACAATTGTGGCGAGAATTGTGAAGAAAAATATATTTAACTCCCAAGTCACAACCACAGGAAAAAGATTTTACCATCCAATCATTGATGCACAAATTATTATATTACATTGAAAAGATTGTGCTACATCTGACGTGTCACCGATTTGATTAGTGGCTGCTTCATTGTACTGCAGCTGAAAATCCCCTTGGGTCCAAAAAGGATTTTTTCCATAGAGCACCATGTAAAAACAAACTGCTTGTATTCAGCCTACAGGTTAGCTATACCACATCATTGATGCTATTGATGCTATTGATGCGATACCACATCAATAAAGCTCGGGTTTTTTGTGACATTTTTGTAACTTATTATACCTAGCCTAGTCGTTGCAGGCAGCCGCACGCTCTTGCATGAGGGACACAGTGCACCTGCTTATTAGTCTTAAAAATGCAGAAAGAATACAGAAGTAACACAGTAGCAGATGTTTTTTGTTTTGTTTGTTGTTTCCTGGTGACATGGGCCATTGCACATGGCTCGTTGAAATCAGTACAGTATGCGTCATTTTGAATCACTGTGGGTTGGTATGAAAGCAGAAAATTGCCACGGTCTAAAGCCCGCACCTGCATCACGCCTGCTTTAGAACTAAGAAAAAATCTCTACATGCAGCACTTTAATCACAATGCACTTTCGGCTTCTTGTTAAAAACTCAGCCCTCTCACTGTACTTCAGGTTGAAAAATTACACTTTCATACTAATTAACAATGCGTGACACTGTCAGGCCCCATTCAGTGCGGTGATTGCTTGCCGCGGCAGTGTGGCACACACAGGTGTAGCCGGAGTGCCGAGGCCAGTAATGAATGGTTGAAATATGACTGGAGCAGAGAGCGCAGCAGTGGTCCCATACTGTCAGTGTGCTATAAGGCCTGAAGTCTAAGAATAAATACAAGGTCTAAAATATCGAAATATATCAAGCTCTACCTCCCAATGACATCCCGGCACCTCGCTTCTGCTCGAAAAAAGACTCTGCACAGTTTGAAAAATGTCAACAACAAAACAAAACACTGGACAATTTATCTGCCAGTTTGATAGGACAATCTTCACCTCAGTCTCTGCATTTTCTGGTTTTGTTTATCTTCTCCAACCCTGTCAGCAAAGGTTTTTTTTATTTATTTTTTACAGATTGTACTTGTTTAGGGCTCTACAGCAAAATTACTAGCTTCAAGCGTGTTCTTTTTTTATCCGGACCAAACAGCACGAATAGTAAACTGACATCAAATTGTCACCAATTGTCTCTTTTTGTTGCATTTATTACATTTTCAGGCCACCCATATGGAATCGTTCCTTATACATCATCATTTATCCGTGCTCTCTCAGAAAACAAAGATTTAGGTAAAGAAAACGTGGGAAAATAACTACTGGAGTATGTTAAAATGACTGTAATCGAGTTGTTTTGATCATAATTTCAGCTTAAACGGCTTATCTAATAGCTATTCAATAATGATTCGTGGGGAAATATAGTATTTTGCATTGTACATAAAAAAATGAGTCACGGCTCGGGTAATGGTGGGTCCCGAGGCGATACCAGTTGAGAACCAGGTCTAAACCACAATAAAACCAGACTTGACAAATCTACACCAATGCCAATTCATACTAAACAAGTGCAATGGCAGTTCTATCCAGAAATAAACAAGAACTAAATGAGGTATGGGCTTAGAATAAACCAGTCCGGGACTCGTCTAAAGTCCACTTTAAACAAATGCAGTAAGACCCATGGCTGACTCATATTTACGTCGAATACTTTCACTGATGTAATTCCCTCTTTATTTTGAGGGATTTTCGAGGAGCACAACAAGTATACTGGTACTGACTTCAGCCCATTGTTGGTTTTATTGAAGATATACTGTGTGTTTATTACATTTCTTTGCGCGCAATGTTAAAAACTGCAAAGGATACAAAGCTTTTGGCATCAAACATAATCCTTTCGCTTCTGACGGGAATAGGGAAGTTGCCCCGCAGACCACTCAACACATTTTAAGTGTTGTGTGTGAAAATCCACCCAGGATAAGACAATGGCCCCCTGGATCCACAAGGATTAGTATGTCTATTGATTTGCGTCATCATGAGGCCCGCGCGCTATATTACAGAAAGTATCTCTCTGCATTAAAATGGGAGACGCTTCAGACAGTTACTTAGCAGCTTACTGATTCGCTGACTGCGTTTCTTCCCAACAGGTAGTGGAATGTTCTCATTAAAGTTCAGATCAAAGACGACAGGAAAGACTTTTAACCCCGGTTAAAGGTTGCACAACTCTAATCGTAAGTTTATATGCTTTAGCGGTGGATTCTTCTAGGCTTCCTCTCGTGTCCAGTGCAAAGGGGAAAAGTTATCATTTGTGTCAGCTCTTTGACCAAATCATTTTTTGTGTGATATTGATTGATATGATGTGGTCCATGTGGTAACTCAACACAGCAAATACACTTCAGCGCCATATCACACAAAATACAAAGAGCTTAAATAAAAATCCTCTCCAAACTACATGCTGTTTTTGCCACAGGAAAGGGCGTTCACCAGTCGATTATTACAACAGTAAGATAGATTTAATCACGAATTTAACTAGTTTCAGTATTCACATTTGAGAGCAGGTGTGAGCACCATATCTTCATCATTGCAAGCGAGGACTCAACTATAAAGGTTTACACAAGCCGACAACTTTCCAGCATGGACATAACATACAAACAAATACATGCAACGGATATAATGATGAATGAAATAAGCTCTGTCATGATAAATGATGGATAGTAATTGCCTTTTGTGAAACCAATGGTCTTAAACATTAGCATATTCATGCAAGTGAAGAAAAGTTTTAGTTTGATATTACGACACAAGTGAAAATGACAACAAGTGCACAAAACTGAGAGCTCTGCAGGAAATCGCAAGTAAATAAAGCACAAAACAAGGTAATCTTTGTAAAACACTTTAAAGTGGCCTAGAGCCAACAGTGACCTGCGCTGGGTAACATGCTGAACTGAACAAAATATGGCCGCTATTGCATGCTCTGTGTCGGGTGAAGCTTAACATTTTCTTTGCTTATCCTGGATTTTCTTTGGGCTTAACGCTGCAGTCGGCGGAACTCACCAAAGAGAAACTGCTACAGAGTGTAAAAATTCACACCTTTTATTATTCAGCCCATACAGAGATGTTGATGGTGCTACTGAGGAGAAAGAGGAAGTTTGCATTTGAGAGACAACCACAAACAGACACGGAGGATTCAGCTGTGCTTCTCTAGTTATGGGTGTAATTATTATTAGTCGTAGCCTGTGTTGAAATGCATTTGACAAGATAGACTCATTTGTCAAAATGTTTACATTTACAGTGCATTGCGAAAGTACTAATACACCTTGAACTTTTGCACATTTTGTCATGTTTGCAACCATAAACATAAAGATTTTATTTTGAATTTTTTTACTGAAAGTTCACACACAAGTAACAGACAACTGTGAAGTGAAAGCAAAATGATACATGATTGTGTTATTTTTCAAAAAATAGAAAAGTGAAAAGTTGGGCGTGCATAAGTATTCATAGACTTAATACTTTGTGGAACCCCCTTTTGCTGCAATAACAGCAGCAAGTCTTCTGGGGTAAGACTGCAAGGTTTGCACATCTAGAGACTGACATTTTAGCCATTCCTTTACAAAACAACTCAAGCTCTGTCAAATTAGAAGGAGAGCATTTGTGAACAGCAGTTTTCAGGTCTTTCCACAGATTTTCAATAGGATTTAGATCAGGACTTTGACTGGGCCATTCTAACACATTAATATGTTTGTTTTTAAACCATTCCATTGTAGATTTAGCTTTGTGTTTAGGGTCATTGTCCTGCTGGAAGGTGAATCTCCGCCCCAGCCTCATTTCTCTTGCTGACTTCAGCAGGTTTTCCTCCAAAATGTCTCTGTATTTGGCTCCATCCATCTTCCCAAGTATTCTTACAATCTTCCCAGTCCCCGCAGAGGAAAAGCAGCCCCATAGCATGATGCTCCCCCCACCATATTTGACACTGGGGATGGTGCACTCTGGACGATGAGCAGTGTTAGGTTTGCTCCATACATAACGTTTTGCATTTGGGCCAAAAAGTTCAATTGTTGTCTCATCTGACCAAAGCACCTTCTTCCACATGGTGGCTGTGTCCTCCATATGACTTCTAGAAACTTCAAACAGGATTTCTTATGGCCTCCTTTCAATAATGGCTTTCTTCTTGCCACTCGTCCATGAAGGCCAGATATGTGTAGAGTACGACTTATAGTTGTCCCATGTACAGATTCCCCCAGCTCAGCAGCAGTACGTCGCAGCTCCTCCAGAGTTATCTTGGGGCACTTGGTTCTGGTTCTGACCAGTGCTCTCCTTGTTCGGTCTGTTAGTTTAGGTGGACGGCCGTGTCTTGGTAAGTTCGCAGTGGTGCTATACTCTTTCCATTTCGAATGATGGATTGAACAGTGCTCCGTGAGATGTTCAAATCTTGGGAAATCTTTGTATAACTTAACGCTGCTTTAAACGTCTCCACAACTTTATCCCTGACCTCTCTGGTGTGCTCCTTGGCCTTCATGATGTTGTTTAGTGACCAATACACTCTGACCATAGCTCTGAGGCCCTCACAGAACAGCTGGAATTATACTGAGAGTGGATTACGCACAGGTGCCTCTATTTAATGGTTAGGGCAAGGTCTGAACATTCTGCAGGAATGTTATAAAGGCAATTTAATGCACTCAGAAAATGCTGTATGAATACTTATGCACGCCCCACTTTTCACTTTTCTATTTTTTGAAAATAACAGAATCATGTATCATTTTGCTGTTACTTGTGTGTGAACTTTCAGTAAAAAAATCAAATAAAGGGTTGTAAACATGACAAAGTGAAAAAGTTTAAGGTGTATTAGTACTTTCGCAATGCACTGTATGTGACATTTATAATGTAGACACACCGTATGGTATGCAACCACACTGCACCAATGGGCTGCGTGCAAGTCACACTTCTCTGGAACTGTCCCTCTTTGTGGTTCTCAAACTTTTACGCTACATACCACAGAGCCAAAAAAAACGTTTTTTTTTTTTCTGCTGCTTTGTGTGACCTGCCTGTGATAATGTCTGCGTAATTGTTAAAGTAAAGATGTGTCTCTTACATTTGGACTGATATAGGTTCAAACTAAGTCTTTACCTCATGCAAAGATTAAACTGTATACAGGACTAGCGCAAAAGAGAACAAAACCATCAATAAGTTCTTCCAAATTACACTTCACTGGTGTAAAATTACCCTTATCCCTGGAAATGTGCCTTTAAACTAAGTAATAATCATAAACAAGTATTCAATTTAATAAATGTATTTATTTATGTTTTACTCTTTAATGGGGGTATGGGCTGTAGTCACGTAGCAGTGTTTGGGTCCAGATGGTAATTCTAATTTAAAGACTCTTTGGAACAGACTGCGGCTCATCTGTTCCTGGATCAGCTGGTGGTCCCGGGGCAAAGGGCCGCGCTTTACTCAAATCTGCACCTGAACCCTTCTGTTCACTGTAGGAGACGCCACACTGTGCTGCCGGGACTGGCTTCACACTACTGTAAACAAACTGATGTTAACATGCGAGGGACCGCAGGGATTTATGCACTGCAAGGTCATGGGAGGATGTAGGGGAAGGGCAAACTTATGTAGAAGAAAGTATTGTTATTTGTAATATTAAAATATGCTTTGGTGTAAGACAGTACAAGTAAACACAATACTGTATATGACTAAATAACTGTAACTTAATCACTATAACTACTCAGGCTGAGATTATGAATAACATTTACTACAACAGGTAGGCCTATTTAAACTTCAAGGTCTATTACGTGAACAACTACTACTACTACTAATACTACTACGAGGAAGGGAATGACCCGATCGAGGAGCAATGGCGGGATCTTGCAGGATGGGGCTAAAGATGTAAGAGTCAGTGGAATCATGCAAAAAAAAAATGGACGATCTATAGATACAAGCTGGAAACAAAGAGGAAAAAGACCATCTCTTTTACCTGTTACTCCACAACTACTTTAACCAATGAAGATATAGAGACACCGAACAAAAATGGTTTAACAGCGCAAATGTGTACATACAACGGAGAATGCTAACCGTAATGCTAACTTTACTGTATCTTCAGGTGAAATTCGAGTACCAGTTTTTCCCTTGTAGTGGACTATGGTCTGTGAGAAAACATACATAATCACCCGATTTTGACTTGACTTTATTTGTGTGTGCCAAATACGCTCATAGTCCGGCAGAACGTACATTCTTCCCCCTCGCTAGGACAGGTGATGGATGGATTGTGGATGAAATGCAATAGGCAACTCTATAATGTGCAAATGACGGCAACATTACTTGCTGTCCGAGTGTCAGAACTGTCAACACCTTATCACGCAGGCGGGCAGGATTCGCAGCCCAGCCGTGCATGTCATCTTTTAATTAGTGTTTGCAATATCATGAGAATACATTTTAAGTTGAAAATGTGCTTTTTAATGCTTATGTTATTTGAATGTAAGGAACATTTAGACTATCAGAGATATTAGAGATTGCAGTTTTGTTGACTTTATATTTGGAGTCTATACAACATGTGTCTCACTACCTGCGCACGCCACTGATCTATACCAGTTTTGTGCATAGTTGGGGGGAAAAAACTGTTGGCTTTGATGAACTTAAAAGTCAGGAAATACACAGTTGACCGCAAACCCTTTAGACCATAATTGTGTGTCAGGTACCTTTTCATTGACTGTCCCTATAAGAGGAAAGAAACTGTCAAGCTAATGGCTTCACATGGTAATTAAGGGACCAAACTTCACACCTTTTGCACTGTAATTGAATTCAGATGTGGAGGAAGAGGCTTTCTTCGTAGCTACTTTGTATACAGTAATGTGAGAAATAAGGTGTAACAATCTCTCTTCTTACTTGCCATTGTTGTACACTAATCCCACATAGTCTCACATAGTTCTTTATATATGGAAGGTATTTTAAGTGAAGTCTGTTGTGTTGCTTTGAGTCCCCATTCTATTAAATCTATTAAAACATATATCTATAAGAATGTCTGAAGAATTGTTGAAAAAGTCCAACTTTAGAGGTACAGTAGGTACATAATGAAATAGGACACAAGACCCTTAGGGTTAGGGCTTAAGGTTAGGGTTAGAGTTATGTCTTACATTATGTCCCGTCAAACTCATCAGAGCAGCATAAACAATATTATTATTAAAATATAAAATGAAATCCAGGATGAACAGCTTGAGTAAATCATATTTGCGAGAAAATTAGTATGGCACAAAAAAAGAATAAAATAAATGAATCTTACCAATAGGCGTAAGGCTGGGATTTTGAAGTTATTTGTCCATTGTCAATTATATTGTCAAATATATCGTTATTGTGATATTTCTTTTTGATATCGCGATATAGATTTTAGGCCATATCGCCCTGCCCTAGTATATATACAGTATATACTGTATATATATATATATATATATATATTTTTTTTTTTTTATTACTTTTGTAAACCAGCCCAAATCAAGATTACATTTAGTTGCTAATAAGTTGATTTTGACAGTCTAGTCATTGTTTACTTAGAGCCACTTGAGGACGGAGTAGACTCTAATAACTTAAAGCCTATTGAGAAACGTAATATTGTAATCCGAGAGTAGACCTAGGGGTTACCAAACCTTTTGGGCCACAACCCCAAAAATCACCAGACCAACAACTTGGGACCCCCCTCTTTAAAATAAAATCAGCATTTATAAGCATTTCAGGTACAAAACATTTAAATCTGGTTTAGTGATGTTTGTTTGGATACTCTATTTTGATATCCTCCAGTTTGGCATTACCCAAATAAATTTAAAAAGGTGTCAAAAGAGCGACAAAAATGTGGCGGAAAAGCAACAATAACACAATAAAAAAAGCGACAAAACACACAACTAAGGAGTGATAAAAAAGTGACAAAAATACTATGAAAAAGCAACAAAAACAGAACGAAAAAGCAATTAAAAATACGAGAACACAATAAAAACATTTCCGAAATCTGATAAAAAACATGGCAAAAGAGTGATGAAAAAGCAACAAAAAACAACAACAAGAAAGCCACGAAAGAGTAATGAAAATGTGACCAAAACACAGCAAGGTCTTAGCTTTCAAATGACGCTGGCCTATAGGCTGTAAGCTCCAGTCAAGAAGCTCTTAGATTTGGCTAAAGCCGAACTGCGGAAAATGCGCTCGGTTATGCTGTTTTTCGATTAAAAAAATACTTCAAAATCAATGTGTCGACACCCACTTTTTGGAACCACTGACCGAGACGAAGGTTCAAGCCGTCATCAGTACTTTGAAGATGTTTTGCCCTTCACCTCACGAGGCTTTGTCAGCAACTAATGATAGCTCACACACTCGTTAACAGTGTAAAAGTGGATTGTAGTGTTAATTCCCTTTTCCGTATGCTTTATATTGAATCATCAGTGGGACCAAACTAAAGTGAGACATTTGCAGATCTGTACCAAGCAGAGCGTATGCAAACAGCTGAGATGTTTCATTTTGGGGTCCGTCCGGTCATAATGACAATGGAAAACGGCATACCTTTTAGTTTCATTGAGGAAAGCTGCTCTGTCGTTAAATAGTTGCTGCGCCAGGACCACAGGGGAAATTAAAAACATATTGTGCCACATGTTTCGGCGTGACTGCGAGCCTCCCCGGGGAGAGCACTTTTCACATTTCTAATAAAGCACACTCCGAATTACAGAGAGGGGACCGTGCATTAATTAAACAGGGATTTCAGTGAGTGGGGTCAGCGCCTCATGTTTATCTGTTTATGTGTTGCACTTCGTGAGTAAAGACCGACCAGAGGATAGAAGGTGGGTTAAATAAACTTGGAACTACTGTGGTGATTTATGGGGTACAATAAGGTGAAATCATGTGGTTATAAAGCAAAAGTGTGGTGTGGTTTGGGGGAACAGAATGTAAACTCTAATTCAGGAGTAGGCAACATCAGGCACGGGGGACAAATCCACCCCCGCAGCATACTGTATATCCTACGGTCCCCGGATGATTTTGAGAAATACGATTTCCCACAACACAGACCTAAACAACTTTCAAAATACTTCAAAAGTACTGAAAATGTTATAATTTCTTTCATTTTAAAGTTTTGCCCCTTTATATTGTGTGTAAGTGGTTTCCAGTAGGGGTGGGCCATATCGTATCACATATCGTTTTATTGATATCATTTTCTGATATCATTGTACTTTTTATATTGTGGGCACGATAGAATTTACATGCGCACTCCAGCTGATTTGGACTGAAGTCAGGACCAGGCGCAGACGAAGTTTGCAGCTAATGTCATGATCAGCTCCACTCAGCGCAGCATAAACACGGACTGTGGAGGTGATTAAAAAGTAAAATGAAATGAAGGATGTAAATTGCTTGAGTAGCTCATAGCCTATGTGTGAGGTAATTTGCATGGCACTAAAAAAAAGAATTGAACATATGAATTCAATTCATCTTAATAGATATAAGTAATTTGTCCTTTATTTTGTCCTTTTTTGTCAATTATATCGTCAAATATATTGTTATCGTGATGTTTCATTTTTGTATCGTGATATAGATTTTAGGCCATATCACCTTGCCTTAAGTTCCAGTATTTTAATTCCTTCTTTACTTGATAATATAATAAGTAAAATCACTATACACATTTTATCTACTGTGCAACTTTATAAAAGAGTTCAAAGAAACTCTTCCAATCTTGATGTGTGATTGGTATCTGACATCAGTTGTTATTTTTTCCCAAGAATGTATTTCAAGTTAACTTCTTGTCAACAACATGGTTTGCTCTGATTGTGCCACTATTTCTGTGTAATGATCACCCAGCAGCTACCTGCTGCTTCAGCAGAGTGAAGGCAGTGGCCATTTACACCGCTGTTCACCACAGAAGCCGAGACGCTATTTTTACTTCAGTAAACCTGACTCAGAGAACTGTCAAATATCACAGAGAAGAGAGAGACTTAATAAAAGCTATAAACCTCTGTGTATGATGGACTTAATTTAAGATAAATTATTAATTGCATGTTTTGATCAAGGGTAAGGTTTTACATTCACATTTTATAGTTATCATAATATGATGTGAAGCAGCAAAGTAAACAATGTTCAAATGCTTCTCTGACTCAGATACTGATCTGCAGTGGCTTATAACGCCCTAAGCACCACACTGTAGAGACATGTTGACAAGGCTCGGTAGTCTCTGTAAAAATCCATTTTATTTGATTATATTGAGCAGTTGACAATCTGTGTGGTTGTGTGAGTGCACACGGGATGCCATAAGCCCAGCAGGTGTATTAATGAAAATAATAATCATCTTTTTTGCAAAGGTTCATTTGACCTTTATTTAACCAGACAAGTCCCACTGCATGTTCAGAATTTCATGTTTTTTTGGAAGGAAAACCTAAGGAACCACATGGAAAACATACAAACTCTACACAGAAGGTCCTACTGTGTTACTGTGACACCGACTGTATCTAATACAAGCAGGGAACATGTTTCAATCAATTAAATTGTAGTTTTATTATTAAGTAAATCAAACAGCATGCCCTTCTGATGGTAAATGGTCTCAACTTATATAGCGCTTTTCCACCTTGATTAGGCACTCAAAGCGCTTTACAGCAAGGATCCACTCACCCATTCATACACCAGTGTACGCAGACACTGGAGGCAAGGAGGGTGAAGTGTCTTGCCCAAGGACACAACGACAATGTGCACCTTCAGGAGGCGGGATTTGAACACCCGACCTTCCGATCATGAGACGACCGCTCTACCATCTGCGCCACCGTCGCCCCCAGCTGATGCCCTTCAGCTGTCCCAGGGCTTTGCGTCGACCAATAGCTAACATTTACCACAATGTTTTTACTTTTAGTGAATAACATTGTGAACTAGTAACTTATAATTGCATTTATAACATAATGGTAGTGTCTTTATCCTTTGTGCAATAAGGTTTTATGTGTCAATTGAATGAACAACTGAGGACAACTTCGGAGGTGACCTGGACATATGTGTGTTCAGGTGTGAACATAAATAAGTGCTGACTTGCACTGACACACCTCCTGTACATTTTAATCTCATGTGGGCTGCTGTAATGCGGAGTACAGGCCCACGGTAAATGCCCTAAACTTTGAATGTGCCCCTAAAAACGTCCCGAGGGATCTGAACTGAGAGAACATTTGGAGGTGGCTTGGTTGTGTGTGGCCACGTTATTACACTTTCATCAAGGTGTGAATCTATGTGTCCTGACTCAACGTAAAGAAACTTGCTCGCAGCTATTATAAAAACGTGGTATGCTTTAAAGTCATTTGAGTTCACTTCGGGAGAGGTTGTACATAAAAAAAAAAACAATTGGTGAATTAAGAGCACCCTGATTATCATCCCAGTGCATGACGTAAGGAATGAATAAAACATGAGTTGATTGTCAGAGGATGACCAGAACTGAGGAAGCGTCCTGGATGAGAGATAAAGTTTCTAATTTAAGATTTTCCATCAACGTCTTCTTATATGGTTATCTGTTATAGTTTAAACACCTTAGCCTTAGTGTTTTGGTAGTACAACTAAACAAAACGGTTTGGGTCTAGAAAATGCCACTAGGTTTTAAAACAACAGCTTGATGGAAAACTCTGTGTGACGTTTATCTGAGTGTTGGCTGGCGTAACATCCTAGTAACATGGTTAAAGGCACTATACCTGTTTTTTCTGGTGAAGGAACAAAATTAGTTTTGTCCTCTGTAAACTCCGATATTTGTGGGGAAAACACAGTGCATTTATATGTAAAATGTTTGTATAGGCCGTGAAATGCATGGTATAAATAAACTTACCTTGTATCATGTATCATATTTCATGAACTTACAGGCTACTTTTCTTGGATTTTTGTGAAAATGACCCTGAAATGTGACCCTGCAAGTTGTAAAATATGCCGATAAACTCGTCCCTGTGAAGAATTGAGATGCTACAAATATGTTCGGAAAGTTAGGAATTGTTTGGACATTTTTTTATTTAGTGGCTTCCTCTTTCATCGTTTGTAATAATACAAATCTGGCATAGGGCTTTTGAAAGCTAAATACAAAACATTTACTATATTCTAGTACTAGTGTGACTGGTGGACTTCTGCATTGTGTTGTTTGTGCAGCTTGTGGTGCATTAAGGGACCACGGGACACAGCGGGAACTTTAGGAGGTGGTCTCTGTTTAATCTGGCAGACAATAATAAAAAATACAATCAACTTGTGCCACTAACAAGATCCAGCCCAAACTCTTCCCAATATCGGATTTGCAAAGGCAATAAAACAACATACCGGGCAGACGATAATTAAAAATACTGTACAATCAACTTGTGGCGCAATACCAACGTCCAGCCCAAACTAAAGGGGAGAAGACAATGGACAGTGTTAGCTTGTCCCCACATCTTCACATGAATAAATTAAAACATCAGACCAAGGTTGGAGCGCAATATGAATGTGAATGAAAATAAGATATGTTTACAAAGAAAATAAATGCAAACAAAATATTGACAGAAGGATTCTTAAAACATCGGATTGCAATACATGACTGCCCTCTTCCCAGTATCGAATTTGCAAAGGGAAGGGCCGCGAAGGTCACATGAAGAAGAAACAAAAACACAGAAGAAGTGGCTGGAGGACCAAGTCTGCACAGTGTATCAAACGACAGGTATGAACAAAACTTTGGTAAACACTAGTTTGATTTTTCTAGCAACTGGCTATTTCCATCGAAAATGCATTTGACTAAAAAGGCAAAATAGAAAAACGGAACATAGCGTCAACACAAATCACAGCCGTTTCCCATAATACAAAGCAAACATCAATATTATTACAAAACAAAAGAGTGGCGTTATTGAAATTCCTCACCTGCTGTCTTGTTCAATTTGAAGTCCTTTTTGCAGATAAACAAAATTTGGGTTTTCAATCTCTCGTGATAAAGCCTCTCTGAAATGTGCCCCAGCGTGTCCAGTACAGTGAGCCTTGGAGAGGTTTTTGCCTCAGTTTCAGTACACTCTATGGTTGCATGACTTTAATTACATTGTCTGTTTGGCACAAGAGTGTCACATCAATCTTATCTGCTCAGCTGCATGCAACATCCCCAGCCACAGCTCCAACCTCTGCACACGCACACCACCAGTCAAGATAACCGTGGAGCCCTATCTTCTATGTACAATATTTATTACCCTTTCCTCTGTTGAATAAAACTTGGCTCACATAAAGCAGAAGTAAAATAAAAATAGGATTTGATGAAATTTAGTGGGTGTAACAGGCAAAAATACTCAAAATACTACTTGAGTACTGAGTAACCAAACTTTAAGTCTGATTTTTGTATAATTTGACAAACTTACCTTATCATATTTCTTAACATAACGTACTAGATTCATGTTTTGTTCATGTCATCACCAAACAAATTACTCAAGGCAGGTAATACTCAATTGTACATGTATTCAAGTAAATGTAACTAATTTGAATACTATTCTAATACTTTTTGGGCCCAATCTTGTGTTACTAAACGCAGACTATAGCATAACATTTTGTGCTTAGTAGGAGCACACTGTGAGATGTTGTTTCTTCAGACTATAGCGCATTAAAGGCTCTTTTCCACATGCAGGTGCGTGTCAGCCGAATGGCTCTTTCACCCGCTTTGTCGAGCTTTTCCCATAGACTGTTAAAAAGAATAGACAGCTCCTCCTCACTCCTCCCCGTATACCACAATGACCACGTTCGAGGGGGAAATCATGGCGGATTTACAGACTCCTCCTCCCCAGCTCTGATGAAGCATGTTCCTAATAAGGGCAAAAGGGCGGGATCTCACTGTAGACTCAGCCCTTGCGTGACGTGTAGCTCGTGCAGCTCCAATGCCAACAGTGCGACCTCCGTTAAGTAGGAGATTAAAAAAAAAAAAAATCGAAAACCAGCCTGGTTTCTATTTTTTGACTAACCCAGCGTTATCTCAGGAGGAATATGAGCCATATTAAGTGTTGAAAAATTGAAACCAGGCATTAAAGTTGTTTTTAACGTGTCTAAGGTCCAATGCTTTTCAATGGGGGCCTAGCGGCCAAATGGAGGTACTACAGCAATGGAGGAGCAATGGCGGCCTCCAGTGTTGCGGTCACAAAGCAGAGCAGCCAGCGGCCATTGGCTTTTCATAACAAAGACCAGTGCCAAATCGGTCTGACCAGGTATAGGTTTTGGGACCGACCTCTGGCTGTGGCCAAAGCGGCTAACCCGTGTCTGATGTGACGTGAACAGACTGCTGGCCTCTGATTGGCAACGAGAGAGTGGACAGCCCTCACTATTGACACGCAGGTCATACGGAGTTAATATTTCACATCATACCTCTGTGCTAAAAGGGGATTTTGCCGATAATAACATTTAGCCGCTGTTAGCGCAGCTTTAGCTGGTGTTAGCATAACATTTGCATGTAGCTTACCTTCATAGTTGTATTTAGTGGTTTCTTTTCTGTTTTAATACAGCTTGGCTCCTCTGAATGATTCCATAACTCCCACCAGATGACAGCATTTGTCCACATTTGCTCTCATCGCGGCTTACAAAACTTTTAATGACGATCTGTACAGTGTGCTCCTCTGTGCGGCACCGCCCACAACAAATGCATGTGTATGTGTCTGATGGAAACAGAAAGGTCTGCGGGTGGTGTCGATCGTGGCGGCCGGTTCGCGCTATGTGGAACAACGGCTTAAGTGGGCTGTAAGTGGAGAGCCCATGGCCAATGGCGATGTTGTGTTGAACAACCTTTTTCTTCCAACTAATCAGCCGGGAATGGAGCGAGGGAGAGGTGTGGTGGGGAGTGGGGTGAACACGTGCTTTTGTTTGGGTCGTGTTAATGCAATTACTTCTGAGTGCGGACTGGCACCACAGCGGGCCGGATGTACAACTCGAGGTTTTAGTTTGACCGATAGAGCTTATAAAAGCTGATAATGCTAAAGGCAGCGCAGTGTAAATGAGGAAAGGAATGTGAAGGCCGCAATAGGAGAGCAGCGCTATCAGTGCTGCTCGTATAAAGCACGCCTCAGTCGAGCTCTTTTTTTATTTTTAAGCAATGCCCTTATAATTCTGGCACGTAGCCAAAAGCTGTGCCACATGCAAGATGGCGCATGTCCAACGTCGCATTTGGAGCAGCGCTGCCCTTACGCCAGGCGGAAGATCTGGCCCGTGTTGTTTGAAACCATAGTCAACTTGCTGGACCTTGGCAAATCAACTCCATCAAACCAATATAAAATGAAGTTATGGCCTCAAGACGATTGGAAAAACATAATCTAGTAATCTCAGAATTAGTGCGTAATAACCCTGTCCCAATTAGATAAAAGGTTAACTTTAGATAATACAGATGTTCCACTTCTAAAAAGAATTGGACAGTCAATAATATTCCAATCAGAGAATTAAAGTTTTGTTTTTACCCTGCTCCATGTAGAAAAAATAACCGTTATTCTTGGGCTAGGCACGATTGGTCTGGTGTTTTAATTCTATTCCTAATTTTACAGTAGAGAACTTTGGTAGAGACATGTTCTCACCAATTAAACGAAAGTAGTTCACATATATGTTAGTAAATACAGATTTAAAGACGAAAAGGAGCATTAATGTCCTTTTCATACAGTGCTTGGTTTGACCTCTTGGAGCCCTCACACATAAAATAAAATGAAACTTTCACAAATGTTTTCACGTCAGTTCAGGCACTTGCATACTTATAAGCTCCTATTGATTGATGACATTGTTTTGACCTTCCAAGTTTTATCGTATTATATGATGTAACTTCGTGTACGTTCTACACTCTTTTAAAAGATATTTGATAGAGCTCGTTTGCCGGTGAAATTCGAAATACTTCGATTTGTTTTTGTCGCTTTGCATAGCCACTCGGGGAGAGATAAGGAAAGGTGAAACATTATTGATCTGTATGTAATCCCTGTTGAGCCACAGCCATAAGTACTTATTCTATCACTGGAAACATGCACAACTGTATCATCATACTTGCAACAACAACAGAAAAACATCTATCATCTGGCTATCCATTTCCGATTTGCTTTGCATGTCGAATTGTGAGAAATATTTCTGATCCCAGCTAATTGTAGATAAGGCCGACTTTATCTTCTACAAAAGCAACGAGGTCGGGCGCCGTGAGAGTGATGGATGGCTCCTCCTTGTTCCCGTAGTTGTTTGTTCCGTCTGCGCCGCCTGTGTTTAAAAATGACCCTTCAAAACGGTACCAAGGGTGAAGACTAGTGTTCCCGGATGCGCTCGAGGAGAACACAAGCAAAATCCTTTACCGCGGATCTCTACACAAGGCGCCTTTCACAGGCACCAGGCAGGGCAAGCCTTCAAAACATCAATATCGCTCGTCTGCTATCCCCTCTGGGTAGGTTCACTTGATGGGTCTCCTTCTCTATATGAGGCCCGGTGGCAGTGATGGAGCGGCTATAGGAAACCAGGGACATTGATTTCTTCATCCCAACGCACTCGCTGATGTATCGACTGTCGTGTTGATCAGTTAGAGACCGCTGTTCACCACTGCGCCGCTGTTGCTGCCAAACGTGCACTTTATCAGGGAAGGGTGAAAGGTACTACTCTCTGTTGGGTAACTTTGAAAGGCTTCAATGTCCATAGTCTTTTAGTTTGCTTTATCCCTCTTTGCCAGCCACTGTGTTCATTTTACGCCGTGTGATTCGAAATGATGCCTCTGTAAGAGTTAAATAGTAACAATGAAATACTGGCTAGAGCTTGTGACGATCTTGACTGGGGCAACTCCTGCAGCTGTAGAAAAACTGACATCCTGTGTGAAATCATGATGTGCATCTTCAGCACGACGTGATACTTTGAGCACAGAACGGCTCAGGGCCGATATAACGTTAGATTATGGGCTTTAAGAATGTGGAGGACAGCTTTTGGGGTTCAGCAATGACGCAACTGTAACCAGGAAGTACTGAATGAAGTGTTGACACTGGAAAAAAACGGCCAGATTTACCCAAGGATTACTACAAAAACTGCATGAATGCAATGGAATATTACTCCAAGTCATGCTATAAAACTAAAAAGAAGGTTAATTTTGTATGATGATACGTCCACTTTAAAGGGACTAGACGGAGTTTAAAAATGTTAAAATTCTGTATTTTCCACCCCCTACTTGCTCCAGCAATGTCCTAATGTGTAGAATGAGCCCAGACCTATTCACCACAACTGCCGCTAAAAGCCTGCGCTGTCACTCAATATAGAGACTGCAGTTACGCGTTAGACCAGAGGTGACAGTAGTGAGTATAAAAATGTCAACTTCCATCTAGTCCCTTTAGGTCAACAAAATGTCATGAAAACGTATATTTATCAAATAGATTTAACTGATGCCAAGTATCACAGAATCCATATTGCATGGCTGCTCCAACCTTTGAGCAAACAAACAAAATGTTGAATTGCTTTGGAGCTGCATGGTTGAAACAAAAGAATAAGATTTTAATAAATATATACAGTATTTGTGTATGCAGCCTACTAGTGTAAGTCGCCATTGATTTATTTTCTGTAGTTAGGTTTGCAAAAATATTACATTGCTTAAAACAAAATACAGTTTATAGGTGACAAATTAGCACTGTAACCAGCATATTACCATAACCTTTTCTGTTCACAAACTAGCAAGCTATTAGTCAATAATTTGCTTATACTTGCATTTGTCTTTTTTCCAATTAAAAGTCCTGTCACTGCAATTGAAACAAAATGTTTGCAAAATGTTTACGTTCTCTGTTTTTTTTTTTTTTGAAAGGCTGTACATACAGTATTAATGATCAGTAATATTGGCCTGAATCCTACACTGAACGGCACCAAACTACAGAGTTGTCTTCAATAACATGCTTTCATAACAAATCCAAAGTGTCCAAGTTGCACTGTGCTTGTTACCTTGCCATGTACTGTACTATATTTTTGTCTGCTGGTGTGTTGGTCAGTGCTGACATGTTGTGGTCAAGACATGACGCATAGTCTGCAACACTTACTTGTTATTTCCCTACCAACTTTGGTAAGTAATACAGTAGCAACTATAACTCCACCAGTAGCTATACAGTATGTGCAATAGAAATGTGTTTTCTTTGTTTGCCTTTATTCTGGGTTAAGTTTTAGCACAGAAAGATGATCTGTTCACAAAATTATATTTGGTGGCCAACCCGGGAACCAACGCACCTAGAACTTAAAACAACATTATATTCGTAATATATTGCCATATGAGACAACTCTGTATGTCCATAATAATTTTAGGCTATAAGGCTATGCTCTAAACACATTTTGCCCTTGGGTGTTCTGGGGCCAATTGAATTTGATCAATGTGCTTGAGCTATTCAACGTGCTCAAAAGGGCCTCTCTTCTGCCGTATTGAAACGACAGGGGCATGTCGCTGCTCTCTTAGCCTTGCAGATTTGTGATCATAATTTAGTCATTGCATCCATTCACTTGGATCATAATTCACGCAAAAGGTCCATAATTCTGGCGCAAAGTGAAGACGTGAGGATGGCTGTCGGGGCTGGGCGGCAACAAACGCGCCGGCTTTCTGACATCTGTCATTTTGAGTTATTTCTCCGCAGGACTCGCAAAAAAAAAACAAAAAAACAAGACGCGCAATTCTTTTTGGCTTTTATGGCTTTGTTTGTTTGCTATTGTAAGTCATGGGTTTGTGTTGCCTGAGTGAAAGCTGACAGATACGACGTAGGGCAGAAAGGGAGCAGGAATCAGAGATGCAGCTGCCTCCCTCCTGCAGGTACTGCACAGGCGTTTGCTAGTGTGTGTGTGTGTGTGTGTGTGTTTTTGTGGGGATACGCGGTGACCTTGGAGCAGGAGAGGGAGGATTATGCAAAATACACTATCCCATATCAAAATCAGATGGAATTGTCTGAAAATGCATACATACAGTGTCGGATGTGCACATGTCAAAGATAGAAGCCAGGTTTGATTGAGGTTGAAAACAAAAAGTCACCTGATGTTTGCAAAAGAAAAAAAAATCTGCAAGTTGTTTGGAATGTCATTCAAGAAAGGGTTAACTTGTTTTGTAAACCCATGCTCTTATTTTCTAATTCATTGTTTCATGTTCGCTCCATTCCCCGGGTTACGGAAACACTTAGTTTGTGAACTCTTCCCTGACAATGGCAATAAACAGAGAAGTGCTGCACATCAACGCTCCCTCTTTTAACCAGATCGTTCCTGGAAGTTAGCCTCTCACTGGCAATGTCAATATGCAGATGCATTGGCCTGGTTCATGGTTGGTATCCCTGCAATTACTGGACCTGTTGAAATGAAACACTGACTGGCACAAAGTTTAACATCCTTCTGTCTGCCACAAAAATAAATAAAAAGTGATTTTGAGGACTATTTGCCCATGAAGATTAGAATTGGGAAATGCAAGTTTTTCAGCTTGAAGTACAGCGCAACGTTGTATCCTTATTGCATATCTTTAAAGAGGGGTATTTTGCCTTGTCCAGATATTTGGAATTATAAGACATCTTTATCACTATCTTACACTCTGTTGGTTGGAAAATACAATATTGATCTAAAACAGCTGACTTCATCTGAGCAAGCTAATACGAGTGTTTTCACTTTATGAAGAGAGGAGATTCCTGGTTATGGGACCTGGGAGGAGCTTTTTGGGTGCTGTCGCCGCCATGTTAAGCCTTTGAGGAAGAGAGGAAAGTCCAATGATTACTCCAACATGCGCTTGTGGCTCGAAACACAAGGTATGTTTTTAATGAGAGAACAACATTATAACACGGTATAAAGCTCTGCATTTAGGCTGATGCTAAATTTCCATCATAAAAGTACTAGCTTGCATTATGCAAACTTGGCAAACCAATATCAAGCAGGTAACCGAGTAATGTATTGAAAACATTGAAATAGTTTAAGGTTTGTTTTGTTTTGTTGTCTTTTAGTTTTTTTAAATGAAACACACCCCATTTCAACAACAGAGCAGGAAACATGCACTAAACATTGAAATTTAAATAACTGTTTTTTAATTATAGGTTTTATTTAAATGTGCACCCTTTGAAGTTAACAACCCACACCCAATAGTCTGTAGTGGGTAAAATTGCGGACAAAAAATATGTCTTTCTCTGAAAATAGTTGAAGTAACAATCTCAATGTAACAGCAAGGAGGACTTTCTGATTGTCATGTCTACCATTCTGTGACAGCACCAGTTACTTCGCTGCTTGTTCTCAGAGTGGCTATCGATACGGTACCAATATTAACAGGATGTAATATCTACAGCAAAGCCTGTTAAAAGGAGCTAAGCCCTTTCTTTCGCTGCAATTATGTTTTCAGATCCTGCTCAGCCATTTTCTTTTATAGAAAATCACAGAAAATAGTTCAGCTTTACCTGTAAAATCTGCACTATTGGTGTCCAAACATATTTTTATGATATTTAGGGGGAAGACATATCACCCAGCTCTCGACAGGTTCTCATTTAACTGCCATCAATCTCTTGACTTCTCCATTGGTTGAATTATACTGGGTTTTTTTCGTGTTTTTTTTTTTCCGGACCTGTACGTCCCCGTGTCTTGGCCCTATCAGGGTGGTTGTCAGCGGGCAATCACAGGAAGCATTCGCTTGTCCTATAGCAGAGCCCTATTACTGGATGTGAGCCGTCCAAGATAAGGTCAAAGTCAAGGCTGCAGCTTTTGAAATTGATTTGACACAGATTCATCCAGACGGAGCAAAGCGCTGTTAAAAATGCATGGCTTTCCCCTGTTTTTAAATGATAAATATTCAAGGTATATTGACCAGGCGACGGGGTCAAAGCAAATGTATTCTTATTTTTCTCTCAGAATATTAATGCTTGTTTGCTTCATTTAGTGGTGCTTATACGGTCTGAGAAGTGAGATGCAAACAAAAAGAAACAGAATTACTGTGAATCTCTTAAAGATTCACTCAACAATTATGTACTTTTTTTTAACTTAATAATATGTTTGATGAGAATAACTTGATATTATTTCAGGACAATCTTTTAAAGCAGAACTAAGTAACGTATGCCCCTACAGGCCATAAGCGTTACTGCATGTTGTCTTTTTTTACTCATTAATTGCCCGTGAGAGTAAAATACTATGCTAATAGACAAGACAAAAGGAGAGAGGGATATTGTACATTGTGCCGCAACTAAATTACACAATGGAGATAATTTCTTTCACTCAAACTTGGCTGTAAATACTGCTAAAGTGGCACTAGCCCGCAGTTAGCTTTGCCCGATAGCCTGTTAGCTTCTTCTTTGTGAGTCTATTAGTGTGTATTGGTAGCTCCAACCCAGAGGCAGTGTTAGGGATTTTTTGCACAGCAGTCTTTAGAAACGCCCCGGTTACTTTCTGCCCCAGAAAGAAACGGATTTAACACACGAAGGTCAAGCATTGAGGTTTATTACTCTTATCGATACCGGGTGCTGAGACTGGGCCATGTGGCATCTCGCCAGCCTCAGCTCAAAAATCACACAGAATACAAAGATTTTACAGACTATATGGAAAATATAGCCATGCCCCTTTCCTGCTTCAGGGCAGTAGTTTTCCATGATGTCACCAGCTTCATGAGACACCTCCTCCTCCCCTTAGACCCTTGAGTCAAGATGGGGGAGTCTTGGTACTTTTCCGTCCGTTGCAGGAAGTCATAAACCACTTGATCCCCCCCCTGCTTCCCGGGGGACTTGTAATCATTCATCACCAAGGAAAGCTTTGGGGATCGTAAAAGCGTTGTGGCTGATAACACATCTGTTTTTTCCCTTAAGCTTCAGTGCCTTAACCAACCAAACAGGAGACCTTTGACATTTGGCCTCCAACATCAATTCAAGGTTTAAGAAGTTAACATTTCAACCAACAGAAATTCATTTAGCAACAATACCAATGCAATACATATGATCATTTCACAAATTTCTTGACAGGCAGGAAAGTTGCAATTGTGGTTTTCTGGCCAGAGACACCAGGGGGAGATGAAAGACCCTTCAATCATCCCATTAACACATGTATTACCCCAGAAGGACTACAGAAATGATCTATTAAGGTAGTACTGCTTTTAATGACTGAGCGGGAGTACTTATATGTGACGACAAAGGTAAACCCCATTCCGTCACATATTGACTATGTGGGTTGACCGTACACAACAAATCAGAATACAATGCAAATCTGATGCTTATTTTTTCACAGATTATACTTTCACAACATACTTTTATGGTGCAAAAAGAGTGTTTTCCTACTGAAGGAAAAGAAAATCAGGTATAGAGCTTTTAAGACTTGTGATCCTGTTAAAAAGTATTTTGTTATTACTAAAAGAAAGGTAAGCACTAACCAAAAGAGCCGTACTTTAGGACATTGAAACATCATTGATATTGAGTTGAATATGTATAATCATGGTTTATAAACTTGCTTTTGGGAAACTCATTTAAACAACTGTGTGTGTGTATGGACAAAATCACTGCTGAGCTGCTCTTTTAACTATATCATACAGTGTTGCTTGGAGCACCCTCTGCGGCAGCAGGGAGGATTTACCATGGAAAAAACAAAGTATGTTCAAAATCTGTACTGTTCTTTCTGTACTAGAAGAAACAGCCAAAGGAACATGATCACTCAAACCTGCGTTAATGAAGCAAAATACTACTCCAGGGATGTTTCTGATGAGGGAATGTTATAACAAGGTCAAACAAGTAGGTTTTATATGTGTCTCTATAAAGCAGGTGTGCCAAACTTTAATAGCTTGCATACAACTGAGTTCATGCTAGGATTATGTCAAAACTGTTGCATTCAAAACGGTGTAAATCAGGATTGCACAAATTGGCGTTGAAATTTTAGTTTCAAAACATCACAACCCGAATGAGATACTGTAGGTGTTGTTTTTCCAAAAAACTACAAACGTGAACCGGAGGTTTGTACTCCGCTCTCAGTTGGGGAACCACAGCTTAAGTTATTTAACACATAAAGCAAATGCCACCGTGCGAGTCGAGTCTTAGGCTGTAAATAACAACAAACAGCTTCAGTGTAGCTAAACTTCAAGCAGCACAAACGCACATTGACAGTCACGGCTGCAACCACAGGAAGTCTTCCAACATTCGGAGGCCCCATCACAAACAAGCACTTTAAGTGACAGTTAAAGGATGCGCCACCATCTTCGCGACAACAGAGCATTGCCTCGACTCATTTCAAACTGCGCGCAAATCAAAAGTGCTCCCAAAAATTACACATTAAAGTCTGGCAGCTGTGTCTTCTGAACCATGTGGAAATGATGTTGGTCACATTGACTTGAGATTGAACTTTTGAAAATTGCTTCCAAAAAAGTGGCCACGGACAAGGGCGGTATGGCAAACCTATGTGAAATATTGAGAGGTTGTAAAATATGAATTGGTTTCTTAACCTTGAAGTCTGGGGCTTCTGGTGGGGCTTCCTCTGGAGTGGACTGGGGCATACCAAACAGGTGCTTAAAAAAGAGGCAGGCAGCATTTACTTGAGTCACTTTTAAGTACATTTTGTAGTAGTTTTATCAGGTACTTTTCACTTCTACTTGAGTTATTGTTTAGAAGGGGCTGTAACCTTTCTCTTTTCGGTGAGCAAATCTCTAAGTGACAAATGATGTTCACGTTATGAATATTAATCAAGTTCTATTTATTTTGTCTTTTTTTTGTGGTGTATTCTTTCTCATTGCATGTTTGCCTGTCCAATTATAGCAACACAACAGTTACGTAGTACTCATGAGCAGTGATGGGGCAAAATGAAGCAGGCTTCGAAGCGCGTGTCGGGCCAAAGGGCGCACAAAATGAACCATTGTGTTTAATGAACCAAAAGATCCTGTTACCGAAGCCCCCGATTATGGAAATTATGAATTTAAGGGTTTATGTGAGCCTAAAACATTATCGTCCCAACACATGCACATATTATGTCAATATAGGCGCAGAAAAAAAGGAAAATAAACGTACATTATTAATTGTAATACATTCTAATCATCAGCAGATGGCAATATAGAGCAAGGCTTCAGTTTCAGAGACATTGGTTCATGAGGCGTCATTTTGCCCATCACTACTTCTTCTGAGGTATTTTCACAAAGCATCTATGCTCCATCCGAAACCACTAAATTGGTAAGAGGTCTTACGCCAAACCGGATGTGCGTCAGCGTCCGCCATGATAAGATGCGTCCGAACTGGTCTGCCAGTTAGGAAGGAGTTAGGGGAAGTGGCCTGTTTGCTAACTATCATAGCCACTTTAGCATAGGTACCTCTGATGCTAACTTACTGGCGATTAGGAGCTATGTGCCATCCCATAAGCCACTGCGCCAATCTCCCCACACCCCTCGCCCCCACCCTGCGCAACCACTGTTGATTGACAGGTGCACATTTGATAAACAATAAAAATACAAAACAAGATTCTGCACAAGCCAAACTTTATAAAAGTGACAAAATACATGTTAGAGTCACCACAGCACAGTCACATGGTTTTAAAGAGCCTTCTCAGTAAGTAAGTAAGTAGTTTGTGCTTTTGTTTTCATTTAGTAGAAACTTAAGCCACATGGTTAATTTGCATACTGTAGCTTTATGAAACAGCTGTTGAGATAAAATAAAGGGAAATGCGAAGGATCATTTGGATGTTTCTCTTTCTTTCTTTTCTTTTTTTTCCGCCTTAAATGTCTTTATTTGGACACTATGTTGTTGTTGGACAATATACAGTAGGTGGCGGTATGCGCTTTTGTTTGGCTTGCACTGAACTTTAAAGAAGAAGAACAGCTGTTGGTGATGTCACTTCCCCTGGGTAAGGACGGTCGAATTGGGCAAATGCTGCTGAAGCTCTAGTTCACTAACTGGATAGAGATCTAACAGTTGACCCCATGAAAGGTTAAGGATTAGTAGCTAGTGTTAGTACTTAGAGGCTACAATTTAATGGTTTCGGATGCAGCCCTAGTTGATCATTTTTATGCTCCCTACTGCCACCTCATGTCTGACGCATAACTGCAGTTTCTATATTAAGCTCGTGCATGACGGCACTTCGGACCCAAATCAACACCTTTTTTGAGTGACAGTGCAGGATTTTAGAGGCAGGACATTAGGACATTGCTGTGACATGTAGGGGGATGAAAAAATACTTAATTTTAACATTTTTAAACTCTGTATAGTCCCTTTAAGTAATTATACGGGTCAATAATATTTTCTCCGATTTCAGTGCATACATTTTCGTAATGTTACTATTACTCTACTACCCATTAATTTACTTTAAGGAGGTTTTGTTTCCGACTGGGAGAAGCAAGACGACAACAAATTCACTAGGGCAGGATGTTAAGTGCGTGAAAGTCAAAAGGCCCCACGTCCCGGCTTATGATCCCATGTGCTTGTTTCCTACAGTAAGTTTTCTTTACCCAGCAAGGGTATTGAAATGATAATGTGTGAACATTCATATTTTAAAAATCGAAATTTAAGTTTTGAAAACATAAAATGAGGGTTCCACAAAGTTAGAGAGCCATCTATGTGTTGGCAATGCGGATGATTGGTATTAGTCAAATTAAGACAATCCCATGTTGACATAAGTGATCTTTTTTCTTGACCCCATATTAGATATTTGAAAATCTCTGGATACAACACATTTCCAATATATTGCAGAATCCTTTTCCAAAAGTGATTTTTAAAAAGCACATATTACAGAGCTGCGGTGCCCGGTCAGTTCCTGCAAGGCTCCTGTCCCCTCCTGATCCACAGTTGGCAGCAGGGACTCGGTCCAAACATCTGGGCAGGTGGCTGTGGTCCATGAAGCTAATCACAAACCACACAACACTGAGGCTTTGAAGTGCGCGCAGGGATTAGACTGGTCTGGACTCTTTCTAAAAAACCTGCTATTATAAGACCATAATATCAAATGCTGACTTTATTCCTCCCCATCTAAGCAACTGCAGTGAAGGAGAATGATAATAGCAGTCAAATGAGCCACATTTTTACATATAGACTGTAATTACTCGACATCAAGGAGCTTTTGGTCACAGGGTTCACTTGAAAACTTACTATTTAAAGAAAGTATCTCGGAAACTACGCAAGGCCAGCCTAGTCCGTACCAGAATGGGACAATGTGTGGAAATACTGGGTGCAGTAACCCGAGGTGACAGTGATCATCGCTGTAGCGTCCAATGGGGCAGTCCTCCCCAGGGCAGTTGTGGCTCACACTGTCAAGAATAAAGAATAAATGGTAAATTCTAAAGCCCTTTGTGATCATGTCTGCAAAAAGCACTGTAGAAATATCCCAAGTGCAGCCCTCTTGTGTATTGTCTCACATTACCATATATTGTACAAGTAAATACATAATTAACCTTTTGCAAAACCCGCCCCAAAACGGTCATTGCCCAGTCATACCTAATAGCAACTGTTGCTACCAGACATTCTCCATATCTCCTTCCATAGAAATAAATGTTTTTCCCTTTTCTGGTCAAAAAAACAAAATCAGTGTTCTAACTTGTAAACCATGAGCTGTCGTTGCTGGATATCGTCACAAACAAGCTGTTTCTGCCACTGGAATATCTGGCACGTTTACTTTCTGAGTGCTACAGGAAACGTTTAGTTGCTTTAAGCAGAGCTTTGAGATTTCAGCTGCAGGTGGTTTTGTTTTGCCAGCGCTGACAGCACACGAGACATCGCGAATATGTTACCTCGCTGAATAAAGAACTGCAGCCGCGCGGCCACTGCAGTCAGGAGTCTGTGAACGATAACAAGACCCAATAACCCTTTATCAGACTCATGAACATAATAACCTGTTCCAGCCATTTGCACTGCTCTATTGCACTATGTGTCATGTCCACACTCATATCCGCTGTGATCACCTAATGCACCTGCACATCTGTAAATACACTCACGCTGTTCTATGTTCTTTATCATTTACCATATCTTTATCGTTAGTTTAAATTTAATCTTACAGTCTTATAATTTTAAGTTTTCATAGTTTATTGAGTTATGTGTTAAAAATCATAAGAAATACAATTCTGATTCTGATTCTTACTTGTTCACATGATTGTGCTGGTCGCATTTAAGGTAACTCCAGGAGCTTTTTCTGATCTCACAAACAAGAGACTGGAGCTTAAGCCTCGATAGTTGTAGTGTCCCCTTTGCTGCATATTTGAAATATAATCCTATGAGCTTTTGCTGTTTCACAAATAGACTTTTAAGCCAGAAATGTCTTCCCTTTAATTATAATCATTAGCTGTGAGAAATTAATCTGTTCATCCATCAGTCTCCTGGTCATTTGGTCCAGTTCAAACTTTGATGAGGAGGTTTTTAGTTGGATTCACGTTGCTTTGTTCCATTATCTCACTCTTTACCTCAGCCACTGCAGGTGATTAGAGCCTGGATCAGAGCAGCTGAGCAGTGTAAGCCTCTTTGTGCTGCACTCACTCAGATCCACCGCTGTCTAATGGACTGTAAGGTCGGCCCTGTGCTTTTTGATTAGGAATTTTGTCTTTGGATTTGGCTATTACCACTAATAAAGGGTTGTAACGTGGGTGAATGATGTCAGTGGTTAGCTTCCGGACCCACCTTCAACCTGTCATGACAAATATTTTACCTATGAAGGAGATTCTGAAATATCAGTAGGAAAAGTAAATTGATAATTAGACTGACAGTTATTATAGGGCCGTTGACCCACTGAAAATGGTCCTGGTAAGTATTACAGATATTTTGTAAAGTGTGAACTTAGAAGATTTGTTAAAGTTCACTCATGTTAATGTGCGTTTCTTCCCAAAAGACTTCCTTTCTTTCAAATTATTTAAACCCCCTCATTGTACTGGTAAAATGGACAGTGCACTCATTTGTTTATTTATTAGGATCACCATTCGCTGTACCCTTGGGTCAGCTGATCCTTCAAAAACAATTACAGTAAATTTAATTTACAAACATGTTTCAAAATACAATATATGAAAAGTCCATTGCCAATTTTCCCCCCTACTTCTTAGCATAGTAACATCAGCAGTATCATCCACAACACTCCGTAGTAAATTACATACAGTTCACATGCACCAGAGTTCATCCTGGATAAGCTCATCTGCATATCCTGCATAAAAAATGGCATATGTTACCAATATTGTTCCAGATCCAGAGTTTGTTGAAGGAAATTAGTTTTTGCTCTTGGTTTGAGGAAAACGATCCGCAGTCTGCCGTCTTGTTGTGTATCCATGTGATTCTAAATTTTGCTTGAATTAGTCATACATTAATTCAGATTTCCATGCTCTAATATTTTCCATGTTACTGTTAGAAGAGCAGCTTTCGCTCTGTCTGCTTTAAACAGTTGAGTTGGGCACACATCACTCAACAAGTCTTGAGGAGTTGTTTCCGTACCGATAGTTTTTCAGGAATAGCAGCAAAAGTAAAAAGTTGTGCCAGATGAGCATTTAATTACATGTGAGGTTATGGGTAAAAAAAACGAAATACTATATCATTAAAAAAAAAGAAAAGAAATTGGCTTGTTTTCATTTAGGTACAGTTTTGATATTTAAATGATAGCACATTTTCCCTGATCTAGATTGAATACACATAGGCCTGTGCAGAATAGTCGCGAATGATTTATTGACTTCTAAAGCTCTCCTCAAAGAACATCCCCACTCCCCCTCATAAAAGCTGCTCAGTGGAGAACTGATATTGTTTTACTGCCACCCGATGAGGGCCTTTAAAACCTAAGTGGGTAAGTAACTGCACTTATTGCACCATCTTGTGAATAAAACAAGTGTTGCATGCCATTAGGAGTCCCGGGACAGTGCAAAAAAAACTTATTTACTGCCGTCGCCCGAACCCGTCCCCCGCTTTCATAAAACACAATCATCGCCGCATTTGCGTATGCTTATATGCCCCGGCAATGACACAGGAAGCAGAGCGGATTTATTTGTATGTGCGTCTCCGTGCCCCTATCCCCAAGGTAGCGCCATATTTTATTTTGATGGTCGGTGTCAGGAGATAGGAGATCGTTGTAGCTATAGCTCTGCCTCAGCTGAAGTTTCATCAAGCCTTAAAAAAAAAAAAAGGAAAAAGAAAAGAAAAAAAAACATGGCGACCGTCCAAACAGATCAAATCATTTCCCTGGAGTTTCTTTGGAAAGAAAGCAAGCGAGCATCCAGGTGTGTCGCGGTTATAATGAATACTAAATAAAAGGTGGAGGGAAGATGGCCAAGTGTTTATTGGTAAAGAGAGAGAGGGAGATGAAGAGCGGCTAGTACTCGGTTACATGTACTCGAGTAACCATTTGAAGTTTAGTTTCATCACACGGGTCTTTTAAAACTAGAAAGCTCAAGTAAACCGAAATATTTGTATAAAACTGGAATGTTAAGACTAAAACTAATTAAAAATGCGTTACTGAGAGAGAGAGAGAGAGAGAGAGAAGAAGGAGAGGTTTGAAAATGAGGCCCTGTGTTAATGACGGAGGTGACTTAATTAAAGCTGAATATCCAAATGGCGGCGGATAAACAAAGTGGACAGTTTGACAAATGCCTGAGGCGCTGCAGGGCCACGACCAGTCAGCGAGGCTTCGTATACAAAAGACGAACCTGAATTGTTGCTCTGGATTATAAATAAAGTTTTAGTATCAACTTGTGGTGAGTTACTGTCTTAAAATAGAATCTGAGTGAATGTGACAGAATGTGTGAACTGTAACTAGTCGACTTATTGCTGTGCGTAGTATTGAGTAAAGACTCAAGTGCTATTACTATTTTGTTCACACAGTACTTCTTATATTTACTAGAGTAATTAATATATTGTATATAGAAGTAAGAATTAATTTGTGTTACTTTTGCTACTGTGAGTAAAAAGTTATGATGTTTCATGTTGTACTGCAGTGTTTCTCAAACGGTGGTACTTGCGCTACTTCAGGTAGTACTCTGCCTTTCAATTTTAGAGATCATTTATGTTTTAGTAATGCATTTACTGTAAGTTAGATGTTTTTCTGGTTTGAACATAGTTTATACCCAGTTTAGATTGTATTTAGTCTAATGTATGTGGGTCTATTTTGGACCATTTCACCCTATTTATTTATCTATGTATTGACCTATGTCTGGTTGTTCTTAAAAGCTTAACTTAAAAGTTCTTAAAATCAACTATTTTATAATATGGTGCATGATGTGAAAACGTTGTGAACCCCTGTTGTGTGGACTATTCTGAAGTGGAGCCTCATGTGTGATCCAGACTTCTCACCTCCCACTGGAAAATATATAGCCTATATATTTTAGCCATATGAGTGTCTAGATTACTTTTGAGTTGTGGCGTTTTATTTTTCTTCATATGTCGGAGCAAAGATTTACATCCTGATCAAACGTTAAGAAAAGACCAACTGTGCTGTGTATAAACATGGTGTGAGGGTATTTGAGTGGTCTACGCTGAAGGAGCAGTCCTCTCCACTCTGTACAATATCCGAGTGTATATCCAGCAGCATACAGCCCATACAGCGCTCTCGAGTCGTGAAGTGCCCCATTAACTCGTACAATCAGAGCTTTACTGTACTCCTGTCTGCGCTGCGCCTGCCCTCGCCCCACAGAGGAATAAATAGCCCAAAATTGTTCCCGACCGCCGCAGGATCAGGAATAACCGCGGTTTAAGAGAGGCAGGCTCAGTGATGTGCAGCTGTAATGAGTTTGATGACTCACGTCGAATCATGGAACAGGAATGGGCTGTGGTCTAGAAAAGGAAAGCTGTCGGAAGATATTTAAACGGCCTATATCATGCAAAATGCACTTTTAAAAAAAACACATCATAATGCTATATCCTTAAGTGGTATTTTGTTTCGTACGCTCGTTTCAGTCTCCCTCTTCCAAACTCTTAATGCAGTCCACAATCTGATACACGTCACACAAAGTAATCCATGAAATTTATCAGATTTTTTGACACCTTCACCAAAGTCAGTTCTAATTTCCATCATGTTAACACCTTTTGACGTAAAGATGATTGGCTAGGCTCTAATTTTACTGCAGATACATGAATTTTCCCAGCATGCGGTTTTATTAATTCATGCTGCTTGACTGTAGCTTTAAGGTCGTGAGCAGCTCTAGACTCTAGACCAGGGGTCTCAAACTCATTTGGACTGGGGGCCAAAAATGCGAACCCAGTGTTGGTCGGGGGCCGCAACAGACAAAGCCTTTTTTATTAAGTCAATTATGATTTAGCAACTTTTTATTGTTTGCTATAATATACCTTAAAATAGACTGTACATTAACTAGCTGCACATTTTTAAGCTTCCAGAGGTTTCCAATCGCCTAAACATTTGCTGAGCTTCTAAATTTGAAATTACAGACTTAGAGAGTTAGTGTTTTTGTAATTAATCTCATTTTGGTTCAGGTAAATTGGTTCAGGGCATCAGTGAATGATCTTTCAGGAGTCAGGTCCAGTTTCTGTCTGTTGGCCTACAAATGTACTACAAAAGTCATTTTAATTTAGTGTAGAAAGACCCAACCAGGGACTGGAACCGATAATGAGCACTAGCAAAAAGCTTCAGCTACAAACTTGTTTTGTACTATGTTAATTTTCAATTATCCTGTCATATAAATAAATACATCAATGAATGTGTAGACTCTCCAAATGCCATTTTACAGACTTTGGTGTGTCAGATCAGCTCAGTGAGATTCACCTCATGTAAATAATGTGGAGTCATTGGCTCATGCTTTTGTGACCTACAGTTAGAGCAGTGGTTCCCAAAGTGGGGGTCGGGACCCCTCAGGGGGTCGCGAGGCCTAGGGTGGGGGTCCCCAGATGATTTCAAGATGAAACAAAAAGAAAAATGCTACTGTTTTTAGCATATTTTTGAGTGTAAAACAGCCTATAATTAGTGAAATCCATTATTATTCAAAATAAACAGTTTAAATACATATTAACTCGATGTTTTTCTGGCCTAAAGTAGCATAAGAGGCGATAACTTTATGCAATGGGGGTCCCGAGATGTATATGTGTTAATTTTTGGGGTCCCAGCCAAAAAAGTTTGGGAACCCCTGAGTTAGAGAATTGATGGGCCTTATATTTTTTATTACAAATGTTGCTGTAATTAATTGCAGTATTATTATACATTTCCATATTCTCTATTTTTAATTTAACTATGGATCATGTGTTTGCACATGTGTCCTTAATAAAGATTACATTAATTGACATGATGTGCT